>JAGFZM010006565.1:0-58623 GCA_017657215.1 Limnothrissa miodon | reverse complement strand
TTTTTTTCGATACAGACAGTATTTAGGGACATTGAACAACTGGATATTTGGTAGGGCTGGGCGGTATATCGATATTTAATCAATATCGATATAATTTCAAACCACGATATGATTTTTGACATATCGTATATATCGGTTATGACGTTTTTTAATCCAGAGACAAGTATTCCGCTTTTTTCTGCTATGCGACGTCTGTGCATCAGCTTCTTTGCCACTGATAGCTCAGTGCTCCTTGCTTTGAGTTAGCTCCTCCCTTCCCCTACTCATGTAGACCGAGTAAACAACAATGGCGACTTCCATAGAATGCATGAGTTATACAGATGGAGAATGCCGCGGAAAGGTTATTGTGGCCAAAAAAGCGAAACAACGGTTTGGTCATTTTGAAATGGAGGCCACCGGCAAGTATATGAAGAGTGTTACAAACTCCGAGGACAGACCGCCACAAAACCAGTGGGAACTGAGCAAAACTTCAGAACTCTTTAGCATGCAATGTTCCCTAACTCTATGACAGAAAAAGCGGCGGTGGAGCATAACGTTAAAATCAATTGCCGTATCACGGTGGACATGGCACCAATTGCCGTAGTGGAACGCGGATTTGTGTTGTTACTTTACAAGACAAGAACTGCCGCGACTATGATGAGAGAGCGCGATTGGCATTTGAACTCTGTGACGCAATGACAACAGACGAGTGGAGAAAAGTTAGCAGAACCTGTGAGTCCCTTGTGTCACATTACCGCGGAGACTCTTAACACATTCGTTTTCTTTGCAGAAAATATACAAATGGAAAGAAGGCCCACATGTTTGTTATTACTGTTGCACAGTTTAGTTGAGAACTTGTTATTTTGAAAAAAAGCTCTTCATATTATTTTCATTATTTATTTTATAGACACTTTATTGTATTTATTGTATTTATTTATTTATTTATTTTTGCTGGAAAGATATCGAGATATATATCGTATATCGATATATGAGAGAGAGAGAGAACATGCTTGGGGTGTAGGTAAAATGCCTTTGCATCTGCAGGGCACTTTGCGAGGTACTTCTCCAAACTCCTCACTGGTCGCAACAAATCGCCAGGAATATCACACAGGTACCCCCACTGCTCCCTCTGTGGATACAGTTTTAGTGCGAACTTGAAATGGGATCTTGCCGAATTAGCAGTTATTTGTAGCTCTCCTGCTAATATATTATGTTGTTTTTTATGTAGTACTTTTTTGTTGAAAAATGTCATGGAAACTTCATGAAATTGCTCTGTATGATATTAGTGATGATAAAACTGATTCAGATACAATTTTAGTACTTAGATGTTGAGCATTACCTGTCATTTGTTATCCAGTCTCTCTTGCCGAAATGTTTTTGTAATATAATAAGAACTTCTTTGTTGAAAACAAATTAACTTCATGAAATTGGCAAACATGATTATATTATATAAACATAATACATTTCTTCTTAAATTTCTCTGCAGGTATTGTTTTTTGTTTTCTTTCTTTGTGGTATTTCAATTATGTTTGTAAGCACTTTAGTCTGTTGGACTGAGAATAAATGATCTGGGTCCGGTTTTCTAATAATACTCGAATAATAAAAGAAAAGAATTTGCATACTTCAAGTTCTGTGCAAAGGGTGAGTGAATCATACTTGACATGGTGACACTTGTATCAATTAACAGGGATCATGGGTGATGTACTGTAGTCTTCCAAGCACTCACTTTTACAAAAGGAGAAACAGACTAGTGTTGTTTAGTGGTACACCTCAGCAGATGAATGGGTCCCTGATTTGTGAACACTCTTCTCTCTCTGGCTTATATTACACTACTCTATAATGGGCCTATTTCACAGCAGCCATTTTTCCAACAGTTATTCTGACCTTTGATCTCTAACACTCACCCTTACAAAAGGACAAACGGACTACAGTCATATTCAGTGCAATATCAGCACACTAAGGGGTCTCTGTGTTGTCTCGTAAAATGAGACTAATAACCAGACGATGCAAAAGCTTGGGTGATTTGATGTCATTTTTGTTAGAAATCCAACTAGAATCTGACCAAAGTATTCTAGGAAAGACACAAAGGCCAAAAAACACAGTTTTGTGCAATCATGGTTGAACAGCCTCATCTTATGGCGTTACAATTATTTAAATTACAAGAAAAGAATTTCTTATTCATCCTTCTGATGAGCTAATAATTAAGGGATAGCTGCCCATGTGCAAATTTAGAACATGATCAAAAGATGGGTGCACACTAGAGTAGGTGAAGAGGAACGAAGGAAGAAGCTGAAGGAAATCTGGAGATGCTTGATGATCCTGAGACAACCAGACACTCCCCTCCTCTCCATATACAGTTTTTCTCCATTGGTTTGGCTCATTTCTTGAAACCGAGATGACATTCTTAAAACTATAAGGTCATTTGGCCAAACAGTCTTACAGTTCTGCACAACATTATTAGCCTGGCTAGAGCAACTACAAAGCTCATAAGAGCTTAGTCTTGCCATTCTACGATACTAACCGAATTCTGGGAGGCGGGCTTAACCGGCGGCAGTCAAAATCTACAACCAATCAGACCACTCAGTCTCGTTCAACCTTGTTTCTCATTGGTGCCCTCGAGTTTGGGATAATAATTCCTCTGAATCGGCAGCCTGGCCAGACTGACTTGCTTGCGAAATTGAATGTAGTGTCACAGGAAGTATGAGCGGGCCCAGGCTACAACATTATAGCTCACTAGCAAAATCAAATATCTTTCCCAAAACTCTTCATACATGCTCCAAAAGCACATTCCTTTTCCATATAAAAGGTCAGTACAGTCAAAATAGCACAGATCCTTCTCAATTGCCTTGGCACATGTGCATTCATTTAGTGCTTTTGTCAAAATAACCTGGATGGTTTAGCACAACACCATGGATCCCCTGCAAAAGCTCATATCTCTCCCAAAACAGTTTATCCATGTGTCAAAACTAAATATCTTTTTCATGTAAGTAGTCAGTGCCCCTAAAATTCATTGTCCCTTTGGAATTGTGTAAGCACTGCAAGTCAAAATGCTTAGATGTTTTGTCACTATCACAGAGGTACAACTGGAACTGCAACTGGAAAAACATAAAGTTACTTCCATAGATGATAGCAGTATTCTGTACTTGCATAAATATAAACACAAACAAAAAAACAATAATTATGATGAGCGGTTGAAATTCACATTGTCCCACACGATTACATATGAGTGGTAGGACAGGTCCTTTGAGACCTCTCTAATTTTCCTGGACCAGATCAGTATAAAGACTGTGCAAAATGACAATCTTTGGTATTTGAGTGTTGTAGGGGCCTAAACTGGGGGTGTGTATGGCCACATCATTCTCATATATGACAACACATATTGTTAGAGTATTTTGCAAAAGGTTTTGATGATGGAGAAGACTATAGAGAGAGGCAGAAGGCTGCACTCAGCGACTTATACCTCTGATATTGTGAGGCGATGGTTTACAACATGGTCTATAATTATAGCCTGAATTTTGTACGGGACAGTATGGTGTCCTTGTGTTCCTCTGCCTCTTCTCCCTATTCCACCACCTTGCATCCTCAAATCTCTCTATTTCTTCATCTTCCTCGAGCAGGAAGTTGCCCTTGTTCATTTACTTGGTGAGGTTCTTCTTTTTTCAAACTGCAAATGGTCCTGGCCTTGGCCATCTCTATATATACATGTTTGCCAACATTCACAATCATACATAAACAGCTATTGTCAGGTAACTAAATAAAATACTGGTCACCTGAGATCTGGAAACCTTCTTGTTTGCTAAAAGGACAATTCACCTTATTGTCAATTACTGTCATGAATTTTTCAAATGCTACAAGAAATTCATATATGAGGTTCATGGCATTATATTATTGACTAACTTTGACAATTGAACAGAATATTGTGCATATGATGACTTACACAATGAAATAATGCTGATATGTTTTGGAGAGAGCAACCATTAAACTGAAAAATCAATCAGTTTAGATGAGCAAGATCTATTTATTTGGAAAATTGAGAAAAACTGTAATATGTACTGCAACATCACTGCAATGTATGACTATACACACCGAATGCAACAAAAAACAAATATACCAAATAAATATATATTAAAAGTGATCAGTATTCAATAAATAGAAATAAGCGAACCGAAGATTATTTACAGTTTTTCTCGATTGTTTTTTCTCGAGTAGATAGACTAGTGAGTTATAATGTTGTGCAGAACTGTAAGACTGTTTGGCCAAATGACCTTATAGTTTTAAGAATGTAATCTCGGTTTCAAGAAATGAGCCAAATTAATGGAGAAAAACTGTAAAGCATGGGTGCATGTTAAGAGGAACTTTAAATTAATAGGTAATGTCAACTGATCATGTGCTACCTATTTCAGCTTCATTTTGGCACACTGAATTACCTAAATGCATGTAATATTGGCTTATAAGTATGTAGGTATGTGTAAGGGTATATGGCCATTAGTTATAGCTGCTAGACCTGACTACATTTATAATGCTACAGCAGACCTGGGCATTTAACAGTCCGGGGACCACATGTGGCCCTTTAGGCATTTCTGTCCGCCTGCAGCATGCCAATCGTAAACACAAATAAACAAGTGTTTATGCAATACAACTGTGTTGTTTAATTCTAAAAAGTCATCACCTATTTATTATTTCCATATTGATGCAAATATCTGTTGCCACAGTCTGACAGTACTGGACAAGATTCGGAGGACACAACAGGGCTGCTTTCACTCCCTCCAGGAAACACGCAAGACAAGTTCTTCAATGATATTGATGGATTTATTTCTTCTTTCATTCATCTTAAATCCACCAAACTGATTAAAAAACAGCAGGATGACACAATAACTAGACAATACAATCCCAAAACAAAAGACCAAATAAATCAAAGAAATATAACATAACCACACACATACCTCAGATACTTTATTGATCCCCAAGGGGAAATTCAAGGTCCCAGCAGCTTAGAAAAATCACACACAACATATACTACAGCGTACACAGGATGATAAGAAGCAGATCAACAAAACAACATGACTAGATCAACATTACTAAAAATAAGAATAGAATGCAAAAACTATGGGTAGAGATGTGCATGAGTGTACTGTGGTACAGTATGGGGTGTGTGTTAAGGTAGTGCAAATGAGCCAGTAGTGCAACAGTGCAAATGTGGCAGTATACAAAACACTATTTACAGAATTGTTGTACTGCAAACAAAGGAAAGTAACAATAAGATATCCAGAGGAACAAGATGCCAGTGTTGGGCAGAGAGAGAGAGAGAGAAGACTGTAAACCCTGCAGTTTTAAAACAGTTTTTTAAATCATTCTCTATTGGTGTCTTGGTGTAGACCAACAGCAAGCCAAGCCCCCTAACGACTCCACCTGTTGGAACAAGACAACAGAGGGACACCTGGTGCCCTGGTGGAGCTCTGCACCGCTGCACAGGAGAGATTCCATAGCAGGGCTGTGGCACTGTGTCTGTCTGTCTACAGCAACTATTGATTATTTTCCTCTTCGATCTACAATTTATAAATGTACACATATATTTACAGAATATTCTTATTATTGCTAACCAGCAGCAGCTTATCACAATGAACTATTTACTGTTTTTAACAGTGGGAGAAAATTGATATTGAGCAGAATTAAGTTCAAGTTCTTGTTGGTTCAACCCAACACAGTTCAGATTTTTCACTCTGGTCTAAGGGAAGGTAAGCAAGTTAAACTGCATGAACTACATTTTCTAAAAAATCAAAAGCCACACGACAATGGGCCTGTTTCAAAGCAGCCATTTTTCCAAGGAGTGCCAGTGTAGGAACTGTTGTTATTACAGTTTTTCTCGATTGGTTTGGCTCATTTCTTGAAACCGAGATGACTTTCTCAAAATAACATGGACAAATCTCCAAACCACCTTGCAGTTGTTCACAACAGAATGTCATTTGGCAAATGCCTTAGTACATTCCTCAATTGACTCAATGCATGTTTGCAAATGGTTCTGTACAAGTAGCCTACAGTTAGCACAATGAGCCCACATTTAGCACATTTCCCAAATAAATAGATCTTGCTGATCTAAGCTGATTAGTTGATTTTTCAGTGTAATGGTTGCTCTCTCCAAAACATATCAGCATGATTTCATTTTGTAAGTCATCATATGCACAATAGTCTGTTCAATCGTCAAAATTAGTCAAGAATATAATGCAATGAACCTCATATATGAATTTCTTGTAGCATTTGAACAGTGATGTATAGTAACTAAGTAAAATACTTCACTACAGTACTTAAGTAGGTTTTGGGAGTATCTGTACTTTACTTGAGTTGTTAAGAATTTGGTGACTTTTACTTTTACTTCACTACATTTCCTAAGACAAATGTATACCTTTACTCCACTACATTTTTAGTTGGATGTAGTTAAGTATTAGAATGAACTGAAGTTTGTGGTAGACTAACTGAGTGTTTTGGTGAACCTGATTTATCATTGGACAAGCAGTGGCGCCACCGGGAGGTGGCTAGGGGTGGCTACAGCCACCCCAGAATTATCCTCAGCCACCCCTTTGCCACCCCTAAGAAAATTTTAATAATGCATATTTGTGAAAATATAATGCAGACTAGATTATATTATCCACGATGTAAAAACAATTTTGAAATGGGAGGCGATACAAACAGCAGCACTGCTTTTGCCATCCCTTTAGTTTGGTATGCCACCATAAGATTTGCTCTGGCCCCCACTAGCCACCCCTCGAAAAATATTCTGCTGGCGCCACTGTGGACAAGTGCAAACAATAATTCACACCAGGCAACTTTTTAGATTAATTTACCTTCTTCATAGTTTATATGATTAAATGGCTTATGAGTGACATACTTTTAAAAGGTTCTCTCGGTCACCCCTATTGCAATTTCTGCAGTTACTACATTTGCAGGATCTAAAACTCTGGGATGGAGGAAACAAAACTGAAATTAGATTAAATCAAAATCACATGTATTACTTAATGCACAAAAATGATTATGGCTGGTTTCTATCCTTTGCAAGTAAATTCAAATTAATTGAAGAAAATGTATAACAGTGTTACTATTTTTTTGTTGTTGTAAGCTACATGTTACATGTACATGTTACATGTACATGTTACCTACTTGTACTTTTACTCTCATTACTTAAGTACATTTAATTATAGATTACTTTACCTTCTTAAGTACAGCAAATATTAGATACTTTTTGACTTTTACTTGAGTAACATGCTAGTAGAGTACTTGAACTTCTACCAAAGTAATTTTTTGGTAGGGTATCTGTACTCAAGTCGAACATTTGGGTACTTTATACAACACTGCATTTGAAAAATGCATGACAGTAATTGACAATAAGGTGAATTGTCCTTTTAGCAAACAAGAAGATTTCCAGATCTCAGGTGACCAAAATTTTGTTTAATTACCTGACAATAGCTGTTTACGTATGGTTGTGAATGTTGCCAAACATGTATATATAGAGATGGCCAGGGCCAGGACCATTTGCAGTTTGAAAAAAGAAGAACCTCACCAAGTAAATGAACAAGGGCAACTTCCTGCTCGAGAAAGATGAAGAGATAGAGATATTTGAGGATGCAAGGTGGTGGAATTGGGAGAAGAGGCAGAGGACCACAAGGACACCATACTGTCCCGTACAAAATTCAGGCTATTACAGACCATGTTGTAAACCATCGCCTCACAATATCAGAGATATAAGTCACTGAGTGCAGCCTTCTGCCTGTCTCTATATTCTTCTCCATCATCAAAACCTTTTGCAATATACTCTAACAATATGTGTTGTCATATATGAGAATGATGTGGCCATACACACCCCCAGTTTAGGCCCGTACAACACTCAAATACCAAAGATTGTCAGTTTGCACAGTCTTTATACTGATCTGGTCCAGGAAAATTAGAGAGGTCTCGAAGGGCCTGTCCTACCACTCATATGTAATCGTGTGGGACAATGTGAATTTCAACCTCTCATCATAATTATTCTTGTTTTTTTTGTTTGCGTTTATATTTATGCAAGTACAGAATACTGCTATCATCTATGGAGGTAACTTTATGTTTTTCCAGTTGTAGTTCCAGTTATACCTCTGCGATAGTGACAAAACATCTAAGCATTTTGACTTGCACTGCTTACACAATGCCAAAGGGACGATGCATTTTGGGGGCACTGACTACTTACATGAGAAAGATATTTAGTTTTGACACATGGATAAACTGTTTTGGGAGAGATATGAGCTTTTGCAGGGGATCCATGGTGTTGTGCTAAACCACCCAGGTTATTTTGACAAAAGCACTAAAGGAATGCGCATGTGCCAAGGCAATTGAGAGGAATCTGTGCTATTTTGACTACTGACCTTTTATATGGGAAAAGAATCTGCTTTTGAAGCATGTATGAAGAGTTTTGGGAAAGATATTTGATTTTGCTAGTGAGCTATAATGTTGTGCAGAACTGTAAGACTGTTTGGCCAAATGACCTTATAGTTTTAAGAATGTCATCTCGGTTTCAAGAAATGAGCCAAACCAATGGAGAAAAACTGTAACTAGAGAATGTAATTCCAGGGAATCACAGTGCAATTTACTTTATGTCGTGGAATTTCTAAGTTAACTAGTTTATAGAGTTAATAGTGGGATAGTTGAATGGTTGAATTGATTAAATAGTTAAATGTAATACTTAGTTGCTTGATAATTAAAATGCTGAAAAGAAAGCTAACTAGAAAAATATTGTAAATAATTCAGATGACTGAAGAGAAAGATCAAGTAGCAAAGATGAAAAGAGAGTAAATAGTTTAAGTGTCTTGTTTTTGCAGTTCCGACAGCTGAATGGGCTGACCCAACTGCCTAGGGTAGGTTTTCAGTATCTCAGATTATTCTGCCACCCTTACACGCCCTGCATAAAATGGCAGACAGATAACTCCTTCTCCAATCACCACGCTGAAGATGTGTAGTTCAGCTTCGTTTTAATGTTGACTGCAGATTGGGTAAAACTAAAAGATACAAAAACATATCTTGTACTTTGTAACATGAATATGAAATCCTACAGGAGTTTTTAAACTAATTTATATTTCTTTTTATCACCAATAAATGTGTTACTAATTGTTTCTTTTTAAATCATGACAAAGGGTTATCTCATCCAGCTCAATATATTACACACCTGCCTAACACATAGCATGAACTCGTCCAAAGTTCTGGAATGTGAAGGATTAATTTAGACTTGTCAGCAGAAAACATTCACCTGACTTTATTAACTTTACAGCTCTACTTCCTACTACTGTTGCTATAGGAACTGACATCATCAGTAAACATCATCACATTTAACTAGGCTGCACAGACAGTACACAGATGGTGAAAGTTCAACATTAGACCATTAGGCACACATCATAAGAAATTGTGGGGTTAATGTAGCAACATAATAATCCCATTATAATCCCAGGATATAGTTCCATATCATAAAATGTCCCATTATAATCCCAGGATATAGTTCCATATCATTAAAAGCAGTCAGGCCAAGGGGCCAGATGGCATACCTGTCAAGTTTTGGATTTGAAAATAAGGGAAATATTCCGATGCCCGCAGTGAGCAGTGTCACCACCCCAACCAAGCTCCAGTATTCCTTACATTTTGAGACAGGTGACAAGTAAGCTAATCACCACTTGTCAACCACTTATAAACTACAGTTGGCTTTATGCACAGCTGCACTACTTCCTAAACTTCAGGCAGCTCTTTTGTTTCCTGTGATTGGACAAACTGATTAATCCAGGTGATCAGTTTGTCCAATAATGGCAGGAAACAGAGGAGCTGGTTGAAGTTCAGGTAGTATCTGTGCATAAAGCCAGTGATATGCCTTTTTGACTGACATGTTGTTAACATTCATAGCCTAAATGAAAACACATTCTGTTCATTTAACATTTAACATTCATTTTCCTTCCAAATTATTTTCACATTCACACATTCATTTCATATTGCTCCCCCACCCTGCTCTTCTTCAGAAAAATAAATTAGTTGTCCCATTGATCGCGGTATTAACCTAACCTGTAGTAGGCTACTGTAGGTGGCAGTTATCGCAAGGCTAGTGACAGAGCTCAGATTTTTAAAAACGCAGGTTCAGATACGGGATATTTACAGGAAAATACTAATACGGGAAGACGGCGAGAAAGAAGGGTAAATTACGGGACTTTCCTGGACAAAACGGGATACTTGACAGGTATGCCAGATGGAGGCTGTATCGTCTGTGGAGCTGGAGGCAGCCCGCCCGGGAGGCCAGAGATGCAGAATCAGGCAGTGGAAGGCAGGAGTGACCCTCAGCAGGGTGGCAGTGGTAGGGACCGTGTAGTGGGTTGGAGGCCAATTCAAGAGTGCCGCCGGATCAAACGGTGGAGGAAGGTCCTCAGCAGGGTGTCATATTCAGAAAGATTGGTTGGGCACCATCCAGTAGGTAAGAGGTGCAGGATCAGGCAGTGGAATGCAGCTATGCAGGGTGATAATGGCATGGAAAGGCAAAAGGAGATCAGATACCAGAGAATGTGTATGTTACATGTGCAACCATATTTAGGTGTGGCTAAGTGATGAGAGACAGGATTGGAGAAGTAAGAGAGAGGATGAGCTTGTTCCACAACACAGGTGCACGATAGCAGAAAGCTCTTCCTCCTGTTGTGGATTTTGATATTCTAGGAATTACAAGGAGGCCAGCGTTCTGTGACCTTAGGGGTCTAGAAGGGTGGTAGGGAGCAAGTAAGTCAAGCTTCTCTTTGTTGGGTACTAAGATCTGGAACGATCTTCCAACAGAATTAAAAACACAAACAGAACTGAAAACATTTAATAAAAAGTTGAAAGACTGGCTAAAAGACAATCAAAAATGTAGTCACTGATACAGGCCTTAGGCATGAGCACACCTAGGGTACAGTATATGAGCACACCTGGGGTATATGTTGCAGCGCAAGACCTTGTATGTCTCTGTTATATGTTATCTTTTATGTTATATGTTTATCTGTTATGTCAACTCTGTAAAATGTCCACTTTTTATGAAAAGCCTGACCAGGGACTGAGGTTGCAAATTAGCCATTTGGCTAGAAATCTGACATGTACCACATGTACACACACTGTCATACTAATGACAATGACTGTAATAATGTGCTCTGCATTGTCCCTGACAAATAAACTAAAAATAAATAAATAAATAAAAAATAAAATGAAATAGTACTCAGTTGACTTAGCTGATGATAATTAGTATATGTTAACTATGCTAACATGTTAACTATGCTAACCATGCTAAGTCAACAACTACAAGTTATCAGTTGCTAAGGTACTTGGTTACAAGGGTTACAAGACTAGACACCCTGTCAGAATTCTCTACACTCTAAGTTTCCCATGTTAAGTGAATGAGAGTAAATTTTTATTAGTTTATAAGAAATGGACTAAAAAGTTTTAAGGTTACAGAAATCAAAAATATATATTTTGGCATGGCATGAGCGAGGACATTCAAAGGTGGTGATCTTTGACCTCTTTGTGAAATGCTATAGCTCATTAATGCTTACACATGTTGAAACCAAATGCATCATCCCATTCTGAGGATGGAATAATAATTTTGTGATATTTGTCCTGCGAGGGGTGCTGTTTTTTGCCATATTGAATTTCACTGAAAATGAAACTCATTTTCAGATGATTTTGCCCAATTTTCACAAAAATGTACACACATACAGTAGCTTTTACATTCCTCACAATGTCTATAATTATAGCAGTTCTGAATTCTAAGGGTTTGCCTATCACAGCCGACAAACTGTTTTGACATTCCAAGTTCAAACTAGATACTTATGCTGTTGTTGGCTTTTAGCTCATTAAGTTAAAAAATGGTAATAGCAAATATGCCTATAACATAATAATATAATAAAGTACACTGCTCATACTGTTTCATGCGCTATTGATCTGGTTTTTGCTCCCAGTTTAGATTAGGGATGTCCCGATCAGGTTTTTTTGCCTTCAAGTCTGAGTTCGTGTCATTTCATTTTGAGTATCTACTGACACCAAGTCCCAATCCAATAGGCTACTTCTATAAAGAAAGAAGATCTAGAATGTTCCTTATTATATTATAATATTTATTAATAAAAATAAATAATAAATAATAAATTAGATTTAACATTCAACAACTCTGTTAACAAACAGAGCACTTCTGTGAGGAATATAGCTTGGACAATCTTTACTGGCAATTCCATGGGTGTGGCAGAAGATGAGCAAGGAGGGTGTTTTATAAGGTTAGTACTGCGGGTTCAGTAAATTCTCATATTCCATAATAACAGCATCACCCTGAGCACGGGGGCTCCACAAGGCTGTGTGCTCAGTCTGCTGCTCTTCTCCCTGCTGACACATGACTGCACACCAACCTAATGCTACAACCACCTTGTGAAGTTTGCGGACGACACAACGCTGGTGGGGCTCATCACCAAGGGCGATGAGACCCACTACAGGAAAGAGGTTGAGCTCCTGACCACGTGGTGCAGAGACAACAACCTCCTGCTAAATGTTAGCAAGACCAACATTAGTTAACATTACCTTATTGTTTAGAACTGTTTTTGTTCTGCATCTGCACTGTATTGTTGTCAACGTCTATGGGACAAGTGTGAAACGTAATTTCGATTCCTTTGTATGTCAAGTACATTTGAAGAAATAGACAAATAAAACTGACTTTGACTTTGAATTTAATACAAATATAATTTGTGGCATTTAAATGATAGTAGTTTCCATCATGAAAAAAATCTCTTTCTTTGCAAATGATCTATGAATTAAACATAGCTTGGAATTCAATCTGTAAGCCTACCAGCCCAAGAAAACTATAATTTTTTCTACTAGACTAAAATATAACAAAAAAATGCCCACCCTTAATGCTTAAATCTATCCTGTCCTGAAGTGAATACAATTCTGGGGAGGAGTTCTGAGCTATGATATAAATGGCACCCACTGTATTGTTGTCACAGTCATTAATTCCCTAATGCGCATTTCATTTCAGGTAAGTGAATTTATTTCGTTTTTTACACAGTACCTAAAACACTGTGCAATCTATTAAAAAGTTTTTGTATTGTTAAACAGTACTTTTAAAACAATGATATATGATGTTGATCCAAATACAAAGAACAAGAGAATACAAGGGGGAAAGATGCATTTAACAAAAGGTGCAAAATTAAATGTGTTGATGTAGGAACATGAACAGTGTTTATGTACTATTTTACACTGACGGGAAATTAAGAAATCCCACATCACAATTAGGACACAAGCTTCTCTCAGTTGATAAATGCAATGAGTTTGCATCCTTAAGTAAAATATGATAGGTACAACAACTAGAACCAATGTCTTCAAAGAGAGGGGAACTAAGCATTATATCATTATGTTTATTTTGTACAGCACAGAAATTCGTTTGTGTATGAAATGTGCTATATAAATAAAATTGCCTTGCCTTGCCTAGAAGGCAACTTGATGGTCCACTGCAATCTTTTGAAAAGAAAAAAATAATTCTTGCTGTCCTATTGAAATTGACTTGTTTTGCAACATTCCCCTTGCAGTACACCATGCATTCCAGGAAATACATTTAGACAGCCCTGTGTCATTTGGGGACAGTGGCGCCTGCAGATTTTTTTTGTAGGGGTGGCTAGTGGGGGCCAAAGCACCACCACTGCTAATCTTTCATGCGTTGCCCAAAATGTGAGCAGCACTGAGAAGTGAGAAATAGAGGGGGAGGGGAGGGGGAAGCTACGAGGATGGCAAGAGAAGTGCCGCTGTATCTCGTCTTGTTCCAAAATTGTTTTCACGTAATGAACTATTGTTGATTTTGAAAAATCTAACCTACATTATAGATTTACAAATATGCATTAAGAAAAATTTCTTATGGGTGGCTAAGGGGTGGCAAAGGCGCCACTGTTTGGTGAGGATAAAATCAAAATGTGATTTTGCAGTGAGATGTCTTTTGATAAATTCATTCTGGCATCTTATTGAAAATTACTTGTTTTATGACATTCCCCTTACGGTCACAACAAGCAGTCTTTTTGTATTTTCTCTGATGTTTGTATTTGCCCTCTCACTCAGAAAACAGCTCTGAATGTATAAGAGTGTCTCTCACTCACCTCATCAGTCCTTATCAGAGCACTTTTAGAAGAAGCTTTGTCTACTTATTTCCTCCCAGTAGTCGTAATTTAGAGACACAAATCACAAATGTCACAAATCATAAGACTGTGTCTCTTGTTTCTGACTGCTTTCAGTGTGAAATGTCACAAATGTGTTTAATCTTTGTTGAACACAGCAGAATCACAAGAGGTCAGTAGGCATCCATTAGAAATGACTGAGACCACAAAGGAATTTACAGAGGACACTGTGAACAGGTATGGGTGTGGTCGTTTCATATATTTTTACTTGGAAGTCTATTTAGCTCTCTCATAGACCTTAAGTATCAGACTTTGTAGGTGATTTTCTTACCAGTTTTGAGATGACACAGATAATAGATTTATAGATATAGATAGATAAACAATGTACTACAGTATAACAAGTCCCAAATCACAATCAGCACCTGAGCTTCTCTCAGCTGATACATTCAATGAGTTTGCATATTTTTTATTTGTTTGATGTCAACTCAACGTATGTACACCCAATCATCTGTAGATTGACCTAAACTGTATGTTACTCTGGACAAATCCTTTAACATCTTTTGTAGACAGCAAGATTGTGTGCATTATTATTTTATTTTATTCTGTCTGTTATTGTAATAGTGTGATTGTGTAATTGTGTGCAACTCAAGTCCATCATCTGGGAGACATCCCACAGAATACACATACAAAATGCTGACTCATGATACTGGCGACACAGACAGGTGTTTCTGGGGCAGTCACAACACTGAACAGCTTTTATTAAAGTTATAAATGATATACATCACAATACTGATGCAGCCAAAACCTTTGTCATAGTGTTATTGAATCTCAATGCTGCTATTAATACTGTTGATCACAGCATGCAGTGAACATACCATTGGGTTGGGCTCTGGTATAGTTATCAAGTGGTTATATCATATTCACAAACAGAAATGTCTTTGTTGCCATAGGCAACACTTTAATACTATTGTCCTTTACCTGTAGGGTTCCCCAAGGGCCAATCCTTGGACCATTACTTTTTACATTTTTATCCTCCTTATCACAAATAACTCAACTTTTAATTATGCTATTTTTACCACTGCAAGGTTCAAAGCAACATATTACAGTACATTTCTTATAATGATTAGAGGGTCCCTGAAGAACAACTGATTTGTCCCTAATTCTGCAATTCAGGACAGTTTTTAAAACCTGTACATTGCCAGAAGTTGTCCAGTTTTCCAGATACCATCTTTAGGTGGAAGTCTGGAGATGCTAAAGACACATGACATTTCAGAATTCCTGCCTACTCTGACGCTGTTTTATGTGTGACCGGGGCGGGACTAGCCCGTCGTAACACTGTTACTAGTACACTGGGGAACAAAACACACCCACTCAAAAGACCAGGTGGCAGTAATAAAGTAAAAATCAATGTATTTATTTAAGAGTCAGTATTGTATATTTAATATTAATTTATATGACAGTTATGGCCTTCGGTCATTCATTTCAGTGAATAAGGTACATGATCGTGTGGGCAAAGATTGGTAAAAGTTGCTAACAATGCCACACTGGCTTAAGTAAAATGAGGCTACGCTCCCGTTTTTGAGACGCTTTCAGCAGCGAATATATCCGAATGTTACTGCTTGAGGAAAATTCTGGTCGAGACCGAGACCATTGGTTTTCAAATGCAGTCAAGACCGAGTCTTTGAGAATGCAAGACCGAGTCGAGACTGAGTATTTCAGGAATCGAGACCAAGTCAAGACCAAGACCATAAAACTAAGTCAGTTTTCATAACTATTATTTAAAATCAACCCAATTAATAATCAACTGTCCGATCTAAAGACTAAGCAAGACAACAAATTGTTTACAGGAATAGTATGATGCACTCTTAAAGGTGCTCTATGCAATTTTGCAAGATTTTAGCTCAATTTCATTTTTTTATCTCAAACCGTTTCTACCACCCCTTGATTGGCTTGCTGTCTGCCTGCTGAATACATTGGGAAAAAACCCGGTCTCAAAACACAACACAGAAGCTGCAATACCAAAACAAACACTAGGGGCAGGAGGTTGTGCACCAAAGCAATAACAGACAACGGCCAACCAATCGTCAAGAAGAGGTGGGGGTTAATGCGCGTGTGACAGTGTTGATTGTAACACGTGATTCCGGGTGTGAGTTAGAAATAGATAGATAGATAGATAGATAGATACTTTATTGATCCCCAAGGGGAAATTCAAGGTCCCAGCAGCTTAGAAAAATCACACACAACATATACTACAGCGTACACAGGATGATAAGAAGCAGATCAACAAAACAACATGACTAGATCAACATTACTAAAAATAAGAATAGAATGCAAAAACTATGGGTAGAGATGTGCATGATTGTACTGTGGTACAGTATGGGGTGTGTGTTAAGGTAGTGCAAATGAGCCAGTAGTGCAACAGTGCAAATGAGTCCAGTAGTGCAGCAGGTTAAAAGTCTATTGACTAGCAATAAATATGTGCATATATAAAAGAGAACAGAAAAAATAAGCATAGCACTTCAACAGTTCCAATAAAGAATATGGACAATAAGATAAAAATAGCCTAATAATATAAAATTTCAATGTCAGTGCAGGGATAAGTCTAACAGAGTCATAAACAGGTTCATGCATCAGTCAAGTATGCAGGTCAAGTATCAGGTTACAGTTACTGTTAGTGGTCAAGTATGTAGTTACAGTAAAAGGAGAGGTTGTGCATATGGGCTAATGTAGCCAGTAGGGCCCCTAGGCAGTGTGAACAATACACAGTATTGTAGAAAAAGTCCTGTAAGTGAATAGGAGGGTTCAGGTGCAGATAGACTATGCAGAGAAGTCCAACTCTCCTTTTCCTTTCAGTGAAGCATTGTAGAGTTGAATGGCCCTGGGTACAAATGACTTCCTAAGTCTGTCTGTTGTGCATGTCAGGGAGCGTAGTCTCCAGCTGATCAAGCTCTTCTGCTGTATGATAGTGCTGTGGAGTGGATGACAGTCATTGTCCAGGATGTTGTGTAGCTTTTTCAGTGTCCTTTTGTCTGATACTGAAGTGGTGCACTCCAGTTCAGCTCCCACAACAGAGCCAGCTTTCTTTACCAGCCTGTCTAGTCGCCCAGCATCCCTCTTCTTAGTGCTTCCTGCCCAGCATGTCACAGCATAGAAGAGGACGCTGGCAACAACAGACTGGTAAAATATCCAGAGGAGCTTGCTGCAGACGTTGAAGGACCGCAGCCTCCTCAGGAAGTACAGCCTGCTCTGCCCCTTCCTGTAGAGTGCTTCTGTGTTGATTGACCAGTCCAGTTTATCGTCCAGGTGTATTCCCAGGTACTTGTATGTTTTCACCACCTCCACATTAACCCCCTCTATGGTGACTGGCACCAGGGCGGGCTTGGACCTCCTGAAGTCCACCACCATCTCCTTGGTCTTGGCAGTGTTGAGTTGTAGGTGGTTGAGTTTGCACCATTGCACAAAGTCCTCCACCAAGCTCCTGTACTCCTCCTCCTGCCCATTCCTGATACAAGCCACAATTGTAGTATCGTCTGAAAACTTCTGCATGTGGCATGACTCCGAGTTGTAGCAGAAGTCAGATGTGTACAGGGTGAACAGGACTGGAGAGAGCACTGTTCCCTGTGGAGCTCTGATGCTACTGATGACCGTATCAGAGAGGCAGTCCTTCAGTCTGACGAACTGTGGCCGCTCTGTCAGGTAGTCTTCAATCCAGGATACCAGGTGGGCATCCACACCCATCTGCAGGAGCTTGTAACTCAGTCTGGGGGGTTGGATGGTGTTAAAAGCACTGGAGAAGTCAAAGAACATGATTCTCACAGCACTTTTCTCCTTTTCCAGGTGAGTGTGTGTCCTGTGCAGGAGGTATTCAAGGATTCAAGGATTCAAGGATTCAAGGAGTTTATTTGTCACATACATGAGTCACTCACGCAAAACATGCAGTGAAATTGCATTGAAGAGAAGATGGATAAAGGGAAAGAAGAAAACAAAATAAATAGCCATTGCCATTTAGCCACTGTACATAAATAGTCGGGACACAGGAGCGACACAAGGGATGACATCGCGTCGGAGACGACTGGACAGCAGCCAATCTGCAGGCGGCGCCGCCCTCCTCCAAACACGGCCCTCCCGTGAGTTCCCGTCCTCCACTCCACAGGCAACCTCCACAGCCCTCCACATCCAGCACTCACGACGGGTCTCCGCCTGACCTCCTTCAAGCTCCGCAGACAAAGATGGCAGGGCAGACATCAGGGCAGACTTTCTCCTGATAAGCAAACTGTAACGGGTCTAGTGCATGGCGCACCTGTGGCCTAAGTATCCCCAGTACCAGTCTCTCCATGGTCTTCATCAGGTGTGATGTGAGAGCGACTGGCCTGAAGTCATTAAGCTCACTTGGGTGTGGTTTCTTGGGGACAGGAATGAGACATGAGGTCTTCCACAGTGCTGGGACTCTCCCTAGACGGAGACTCCAGTTGAAGATGTGCTCAAGTGGCTCTCCCAGTTCTGCAGCACAGGCTTTAAGCAGTCTTGGACACAGTCCGTCGAGCCCGGCTGCTTTCCTGGGATGGAGTTTCTTCAGCTGTCCTCTGACTTGATCTGCCGTGACGATGGGGGGGAGAGGAGCTGAGGGGGAGAGGAGTTACCATGGTCATTATCACCTTGAGGGGGATGGAGGGGGGAGAGGTGTGTCTGTGTCCTGTGGGGGATATGTACATCTGGCAATGGTAAGTGTTGCTTTGAGAGTGAGAGGGGAGGTGTGACTTGGGCCGTTTAGCAGACGGTGTCTGGGCAGTCCACGTCCATTGAGACTTGAGCACGGCCATCAAACCATCAATGGCCGGGTTTCCCAGATTCGATCTTTCTTAAGGACTTAAGAAGGCTCCAAAGAAGGAATCGCTAAGAAGGAGCGTTAAGATACGGGTGTTTCCCAGATGCGTTCTTAACTGCCTTCTTAGGAGAATCTTAAGATCAAGCTAAAGAAGGTTCTTAAGAAGCTCTTAACGAGAGCTGTTCACCACGGTGGTGCTGAAACAGAGTCAATCGATGCCTGGCAAATCGATTACCCACCCCTTTCTCAGCGCATAAGTCACTCACGGCGCCCCGTGGTCCCACCATACAGGTGCAATTAAGCTCAGGGGCGATATCCATGACGAGTACTGAGTTAGTGAATTAGTTTCACATTGTGTTGAGATAACCATATATATAATAAAATAAAAATAAACTAAAAAAAAATAATAAAAAGAAAACCATAAGTAACGTGTTAGCACGCGGATGTCAGTAAGTTAATTTTGATAACGTGTGTGTGAACCATCATGTGTATCCAAGTAGAAATCAAGCCCATTAGCGCATATACCCGCGTAAATATTGGCACACACATGTTAGAATGGTAAGTAAGTAAAAGAGCTAAGCGGGCACCGACAGGACTTTTTCTTCATCGGGAATGAGGGTCGTCCTGCTCGGTGCTCTTTCGCACACTCACCCAGTCATGCAGGCCGCATGGGCTGGAGGGTGACATGTTCTCTATGGCCTGCCATGCACAGTTCTTCACCATGCTTTCAATAAACGTTCGTTTCCTTTTCAACCATGTGTTGTGGATCATTCTGCATTGGAATGAGTGTTATTCAGGGTATATGCTGTGAAATGCCACAGGGATGTTGATGGGTTTTTTTAATGTGTTTTGTATGTATAAACACAAAAACGTGAAATTCAAAAAATCTTTTCAATTTCAAATTCAAAAAGCCTATGTTTCTTACGCCAGTGGTCCACTCTATGAGCGCATTTCAACATTGAACATTAGATATACATTTCCCTGACGCAGCTTGATCCCTAAAGAATACAATAAGGGAAACGTGGTCCATGCACGAAAAAATCGTGATGGTATCACGTTTCAATAGAATCTATTTTCGTGACATTATCACGACAAGCCGTGAGACCAGGTTGACTAAAGCCTAGAAATCTACACGCCCCTAGTGGCAGGCTATGCTCAGTGAGCATTTGATCGCTAAGAAGGCTGTTAAGAGTGGGTCAGCTCGATCTTACGTTTCCTTCTTAGTGAAAGATCTTCTTAAGCTAAGAGCGACTCTGGGAAACGCATTCTTCGTTCACAGCGTTCTTAAGAGCGCTCCAAAGAAGATCTTAGCGTTAAGAGCTTCTTAACTAATCTGGGAAACGCGGCCAATACTGTGTCGGTAAATAATTTTTTACAAATAGCTGAGGCACGTCCAAAGAAAAGATGCTCTGTGGAATATAAGGCGTGAAGGAGAGAAATTGAGAAGCAACGAAATAAGCCCCGGGTTTACATTGGGGATTCGTTTGAACGGTGGACTTCGCCGGCAAAAGAACTTCCAATCGGATGCAGTCATGCAGAGGTGGCATGTTTTTTATTGGACAGATAAAAGTTACGATTACTTGTTGTGAAAGCATTCACATGCAAAATAAAAAATAACAGTTATCTCCAAAGCCATCTCATGAAAGCAACATTACAAGATGGTGATAATTATACTGCTTATACTGACTGATTATACTGGGGGGGAGGGGGGAGCTTGCTCTGTTTTGTTTTGTATTTATGTGAAACGTTAGCAGAAGTGACGTCGAACAGGATCGCATAGAGCATCTTTAAGGGAGGGAAGTCTACTTAACCTCTTCATGGGACTTTTTTTCTATCATCAATAAAATCCATATGCATCATTTTCTGCCAATTGTTCAAAACTGCGCTCCTTTCTCATTAACATCCACCCTGATTTTGAATCACAGTTAGGGGCTGCAAAGCAAACTCAAATTTAGGAATGTGTAGATTAGTTGGCTTCTTCACAATATTTTCTAAATATTCAAAATAATTTTGAGAACATAGTAGAACATAATGTTGAATATTATTTAAATTTATTTGTAATAATGGAAAATTGTTTGAATTTTTTGTGAACATAAAAAAAATGGTCTTGAGGACTCGCTCTGAATTTAGGGAAAGTTTCTGCATATGGAGTTACATCAAAAGCTGATTCAAGTAACTGCTATTCCTTGGCTACTTGGCACAGCTCTGTCATCAACAATGATGGGAAATATTATTATCAGGCTTTACTGCAATACTCAGGGGTGACACAAGAATGCCTCATGGTGGTAAAGGCAACATCCCAGAGGGAAATTTTGCTTCTCATTTCTGTATCTTGTATTGCTCAGGAGACAATATGGTGATTCTCTTTTAAGGCTCATTTAAGTATTCATTTTGTCACAGTTGTTTCTCCTAGTTTGGAAATACAAGAAGCCAAAGATGAGACCTCATAATGAGACAAATACGAGTCATATAAGAGATCTCAGTTTTAGAAGCAGGAGAAATAGGGGAGGTCTCTTTTATGTTTGATGGTAACCTCATTTACAACTTGTTTCTCAATAGGAGAAAATATGGCAAATGATGAGACTTTACAATGAGAAACTATTGAGACAGAGGAGATACATTTGAAATAACAATTTGAGGATTAAAAAATAAGCAACTCTGTAGTATTTCAACTATTTTTATTTCATAAATCTCCTAACATAAACAAATAAAGTAAAAACATATTCAATACGCATAGCATATCACACAGAGATTTACCAGTCACATACATCAATCCAATAACGCCCCATTCTCCACCTAGGCCTACCTGAACTCCTACATCACCTGACCCCACCAGTGATTTCCTATGCAGGTATATTTGTTTCAAAAAGATTTGCAAATGTTGAAATGATATTCACAAATATATCCATACATTTACAAATATAAAAACAAATAAATTATCTTATTCATATAAATAGATGTGGGTTTGTAAATATATTTGACATTTGAAAATAAATTTGCTTGATTTGCATGTGGATTCTGTATTTGTGAATGGCTTCTCAGCATTTGTGAATCGCTTTACAGCATTTTGAGGATTGCTTTTTTGCGCTCTCTCGATGACGCAAATTTGAAACATATTTTGATCCATACCCTGCTGCTTTTGGGGTTTTGTTGCAAGTCATAGCTTAGTCATCAAAATTAACACAAAAATGGCTACATTTGTAGGCCTAGGCTACTGTTTAACATAGGCTATAAACCATACATTTCTCTCTGGCTGTGACATTTATTTTAAACTATGAGATAAATGCCGTTATGAAAAAATAAATAGCAAGTATATCCAGCAATTTCTTGATGAACCTGTAAATAATTGTGAGGACCAATGCTGAGCATTAGCATCCTTGGGATTCATCCATGAGTGACTGAACAAGTGGCTTGTCTTTGGTTACAACTACAGTAATACTTCACAAACTGTCTCGTGAGTGAAAGCTGGCTATAACCCATGCGTTTACAATATTACGGTTAGTTGATAGCCTACATATTTCCAAAATATTCTAAATTCGAGCAGAAGTTGTGCCACCTGCTCATATGGTAGGTGTAGGCTACTAGTGCTTCCTATAACCTATACGTCAGAAATCAGAAACCGAAAGTGTAGGCTAATAATTTCGGCAGCGCCATTTTCTTTGAAGACAGGTAAGTTGTGTGCTTGTATTTTCCCCAAATTATTTAGTCTCTTAGACATTGAACACACACACATGCACACGCAGTGTCTCACTCGTTTAAGAACCATTAATTTTACGTTCGGTTAAAATATGTAGGTCTAAAAGCAACTGCGTCGTCATCAGCCCGCAGTGTTTGGGCAAGTTGGGCAACCATGAAATGGTGGCTGTTTGAACAATTAAAAATAACTAGTTCTTTAGCCTAAAATAGAAATGCAGATGTTGGTTAGTTAATTTATTTTGTCTTTGAATCGCTATTATATAAGACAAGCTTAATGTGCTTGTTAAATGTTGCGGTCTGTAGGCCTATAGGCGGAACATGACGGGGATTAGAATTTGGCCTTCACCCGTGTGCGTGTAGCCTATATGTCTATGCTTTATTAGTTAAATTAACCAACTTTTCCACAATGTTCTAATTAATTCAAGATGGGCTATCTAACCACAGGCCTCCATTTCGGAGCAAAGGAGTGGTTGATGGCAACCTGATCGATTAATGGAGGCTATGCCAAAAAGTAGCCTAAATGGTGAACAGAAAAGTGCAATGGGGGTATTTTTCAGATTATTAGGCAAACTCGCATAATGTCGAACTGAGTAGGCTAATATTGGGCTCACGAGATCATTTCAAAACAATTCAAATAGAGCTGACCCACAGGTAGGAGTATGCCTAGAGATACATGTATAAATCTCCAAATGATTTGTTTGTGTGGTTCTTCTCGACTGACGGATCAATGCACGAACAAAGCATTCAGTTTTTCTATAAGTAATGAGTCATGTTTCGCGACTTTACCCGTTTTTAAATTTGACCCACTGTCAAGAATTTGACACCCCGTTTTGATTAAAAACACACAGGTTTTGTCGAATAATGTGACCTGCAATATCCTTCTTTTGTATCCGTCTGAGAGAGGGTGGTCCATGCGTGTGGGAGAGCATGTGGATCTTGAAGGCTGTTCGTCAGGTCAAATCAATTTTAACCTCTTAAGGATCGCCCCTATTTTTCCTAAATTGAAAAACAAAAAACGCCATACCCAAATTAAAAGTTTCATAGTTCCTACATAGGTTGAGACTCAAGGATGTACCCAATATACCATTGGAAAGGTCACAACCTCAAGTTCTTTCTAGAAATTTGAAGTCAAAAGACCAAAAATATTATTTTTCCACAACAATTTTTGTGAAGGCATGTCTATGTCTGTCTCCATTGTTAGTGTAATGCACAAGTTGCAATCCACCACAAAAACACTTCTGAAAAACTGTCTCCAACCACTGACAAAAACCAATGAGTGTGTATTGTTCATGGGACATCTTTCTAGTCGAGATGTCCTGCCAAAATCAATCTAGATTCAAAGAGGTAGCACCGCAAACGATGCCTCAAACGTCACGTCATGTGATCTCTTTTGACATACTCCTCAATACGAAGTGTCGGCTAAAAATCACGTGACTTTCTTGATACACAATTCGAAGTCTCAATACAAGAGAGTCTAATGCAGGGTCTTAAATGCTAATCGTATGGTCAAGCCTATAGGATGCCAGAAATTACATGGGGTTCTTTGCCAGGCCAAGTATAAATCAAATTTCTTAGATAATGCTTTTAATGCCTTTAAATTATGCATCATACGGACAGCAAATTACAAGCAGATCTTGTTGTTGTTTTGTTATTCTGTTGTTCTGTCGTGTGAGGACACAGTGTTGTGTCAGTAATTCAACTTCTATCTTGTAGGACACGGATGGCCTGGAATAGTTCTGGAGTTGCACCATATGACACATCAGAATGAGTGACACCAGAGGCCTATCAGCAGGTGCTCTGCCTGAAGCCCATAAGGATGATGGCACTTCTGTCAAAGAAAGGACCTCCTGGTGGGATTGGATCAGCAAAAGGTAGAGGTTGAAAGTTAGTCATAATGTAGGCTAATCCTTGGGTGAAAAAATGTAAATATTGTTTAACTGTTGTTGTTGTGGTGACATTGTGCAGGGTAAAGCTTTCTTTAGCTTTCTTTTCATGATGTCTGTACACGTAATCACAGCAATATTGTGCATAGGAGTACATGTGAGAATCAGGTGTTTTTACCTGTCCTCCATTCATCATATTTTATTTAAAACCAGAAATATAACATAACTAGTAAAAATCAATGCACTGCACAATGCCGATTTCCACAGCGTTGATAATGTCAGACCACCATTGTCCACACAAAGCACAAGTTATATAGTATAACTTGTGCTTTGTGTGGACAATGGTGGTCTGGCATTATCAACAAGACATTATCAACAAGACATTATCAACTAAGACTAATATACATATTAGTCTTAGTTGATGTTGACAGAGAATTGTGTTATCCTTTCAGTAAATAACATTAGGTGGTTAAATTGCTCACAATCAGACTCCACATGCGCAAAGTTTAGTAAAAGGAACTCATGTGTGACAGTGTGATGTCTATGAAGAGTGGCTGGTCTATGAATGAACCTTTTTACTTTGGAGTGGAACCAACACTATGCACAGGGTGTTTATAATCATATCATATATCTTTATAGGTCCCCGGTTTAGGGTTCCCAGGTCGGAAAGAAGTGCTCTTAAATGTGCATTAAGTACATCCCTTTAGTGTACTTAAGCATGGTATCACAAAGTACACTGTCTGTATAGTGTAATTAAAACATACTTTGTTCTGCATTTTAAAAATGTGTTAAAATGTAAGCGTACTTTGAGTTACATTTCAGCATATTTATTGAAACCTATTTATTCAACACTTATTTGAAGATTTACTTAATTTTATGTTTTCAAAAATATAATTTTCAGTGCCATCTGATAAATATGTTATAGATCAACCATTTAGTGTATACTTCATCATTTTACTGTATTTTACTGTGTATAAATAATATACTTATTCTGCAGGTTACAATATATGAATGTCACAAAGTCAAAGCAAAGCAATCTTTGAATTCTTTCTGAATGCTTTCGACAGGAAAACACCACATTACTCAACTTTTGAGTGTATTTATTCTCAACATACTACAGTGTTACTTGGTATAGGCCGACTCAGTGCAGTTGCAATTATTATTAGGCTACATCTTCTGTTTGATATTAATTTCCTAAGACTGCACTGCATAATTCAATGATGCACTGCATAATTAGTATTGGACTTTTGATAGGGGATGAGTAGCAGAGCACGGGGACGCTAAAATCATCATACAATGCACTTATATACATGTGTTTCTGGATAATTCCATAATTTTTATCTCTGCTGATTCAAGTATTTTTTCCATATTGGGACTAATATCTGGTTTAAATCAGAGATGGTTTTGACTTTGTCTAAAAAGTTTCTTTTTTAAAAAAAGACAAAAATATTGTTTCCCTAAAACTAATATTTTTAATTTGTCACAGCATTCATCATGCAAGCTCTCCAGTTCCCAGTGTGATTTCTATGAGGAGTGAGCAGTCAATTGAAGAACCTCATCCATTTGGAGTGGAACCAAGCACAGGGTGTTTATAACCATGTGATATATCTTTATCAGTTTAGGGTTATTTTGGGAATGCAAAAACCTACAGGGTTTGCCCATTGACAAAGGAATATTCATCAGTATGACAGCCAATACAAAATTTGAAAAATGTTTGATAATAGCCCCCAGATAAATTCACAATATGGATCAAAGGTCACTTTTTGCTATTTTAATTGTCTAGGTTATTTACGTAAACAGAAGGTGAGGTCATATTTCAGCAACAAATTTACCAAAATTACATGACATATGGGAAATTACATGACCAAATGGGAAGTCAGGCCATTTTGCCAATCTTTGGTGTTAATTTTCCACCTGTTTCCCACTGCAGCATTAATCATCCCAAACCACCTTCTTCAGTATCCGGTGTGTCCTTGCACAGTGATAACTCAATGAAATTACCGCCTACATTTGAGAAATTAGGCCCACCACAAAGCATAAGGTAGGTCTATGCTACATACATGTGATTTTTTCCAGATCAATCCATAATTAGACACTTGCAAATTCCAATACCTGCACAATCAAACGCAGAAGCACATGTATCGTGCATTCGAGAATCAAGATGTGCATAAAGTAGCCTAAACCCTAGTGTTATAGAAGAGTCTAGTCTAGTTATGTCAAACACACATTGAAAAGACTGGTTTGTATTTTCTAGAAGGTTTGCTACACTGCGTCTACTGTAGCATCTGGCGTAGCCTCCCTGTTAAGCTCATCACTGTAAATGTTAGAGCACCTCATTTGTCCTGTGCAAGTGGAGACATTGTTTTTGGGGTGTTTAAAGTTGAGGCCTTATAGTTTAACTCTAGGCAGGGACTTCAGGTCTCAACTAAATGTTGTTTGATAAGCATAGTTTGGGACCATAGGATGATGAGACCCTCACCCATCCCCTGCCAGCATGGAGATTAGAGATTTAAGCCTGTCTGCCTATCCTCACCTCATGCACTCTGATGTCGCAAATCATCCCTCTTCCTCCCCTTCTTCCTCCATTTCACTAGTGGTTCCACTCCCACATACAGTAGGCCTACTGCTATACCCATACATATTCTGCTGTACCCATAAGGGGTGCAAGCGGACATTGCTCTGTATGATCTCTGCTTCATTCATTCACTCCAGGGCCAAGGCCAGCGTCCAAGCCAAACATGCACACGTATCACTAAGCAGCCATCGGGTGAGCTAGTAAAACATGTAATAAAAGAAAACACTTTTACAGGGTATGAAGCCCCCAACCCTGAACTCAAAGACACGTGACAGCATCTTGCCACAGGAGAGCCACTCGGCTTTACTGTGAAACAGCACGCTTTATGATCAGCTCCCATCTCTTCGCAAAGAGCGGAGAACAGTCGCACTTTCGCATCTTTCGCGAATGCAGCTTTCACCGTTCGCTTTTCCTATTAACGGTATTCTGCGAGTTTTGGTTGAAAAAAAAATGATGGGCTTATCAGCGTCATTTGGGTGTGAAGTCTCCAAGGGTCTGTGCAATGTTAAGCCTCATGTCTGCTGCCAGTTGTCTAAGACACAGAACACACAAGTCACTCTTCATCCCCAACTGTGAATCCAAATGCAAACGCGTCAGTATCTTTTTGGTTGACTTTTCATTTTGTTTTTTTTAGTTCGCCTGTCTTATTCTCATTCTCGCCAAATTTTGTGGCTGTTCGCCCATATGCACCGCAAATACGGCATAGGCTACCCCATTTTTGTGCCACTGCTTGTATCAAATTGGTCAATTTTTTAACCATTAAACATACCGGTACACACATTGTGTAGCCTATGTCGCTATTTGTGCTGACATCTATTATTATTTGTCTCAATGTGGTTTCAGGCTAGCTTAATTTTTCTTAATTAATCTTTTAATGTGTTTTAAGATTTTTACGTGCTAATTATGAATCCATTGTGAGTGGGTGCTCTTTTGTTGAGTAACCTTTTTTAAAGACAGACTTAAAAGGTTTGTTTTATTCCGATTCCTCGCGCCCCACCTGCACACTTTGAGAAACGCTGGTCTAAACGCATGGCAGCAGGTCAAGTGAACTTTATTTGAACAACTTAATGGGGCAGAGCCACATGCCCATTGTGCACTTGAGCAAGGCACTTAACCCTAGGTTGCTCTATGGGAGACTGACCCTGAAGTAACTGATAGCTAAAAAAAATGTTAGTCACTTTGGATAAAGGCGTCTGATAAATGCATAGTCACTTTATTGTCAATTTCTCTACATATACTGGACATACAGAGGAATCGAAATTACGTTTCTAGCTATCCCACAGTGATGCGCATGGTCAGGAGAGCCAGAGGCCGAGAGCCTGTGAGACTTGTCCATCTACTGTATGAAGACGTTAAAAAAAGTTTCATCTTCAGTTAACATCTTCCACACCAGCATTTTGTGCTTGTGAGAACTTCAGTTAGGCATCCACATGACAAAATTGCCTACTGTAATACAGTTTGTAGTTGGAAATCCATACTTATTTTGAATCTTGAGCATTGTTGACTTTTGAATGAACACTGAGTTTGAATGAACACTTAGTTCCACTTGCTTTCTACACACACACACTTCATACGGAAACATTCCATAAGAGTTACTGATTGGAGATAAAATTCAATAGACAGTTTGTCTATTTGAAACAAACTGAAGCCTTTGGAGTGTACATTGACTACTGCTGTAGCCTAATGCAGTAATAGGTACTAGGCTGCACCAGCTTAGCTACATGTTCAGTTCACAAGAGACCCACTTTCTGTTTGTGGTGTCACAGTGCCTGTACTGGTGGACCTGGAGGTGTCCTTTGTTCAGTTTGCCCAGAGAGGGCCTTTAAGTCCTGTCTGACCTGCATGGCCTGCTACTGTGAGGCCCATGTGAGGCAGCACTACACAGCCCCAGCGCTGCAGAGACACAGACTGGGGGAGGCCACTGAAGATCTGGAGCAGAGACTCTGCCTGCAGCACCACAGAGAGCTGGAGTTCTACTGCACGACTGACCAGACTCCAGTGTGTGCTTCATGTCTTATTAAACAGCACAGAGGACATGAAATAGAAGAACTGAAAGAACATGAGGTATGTTACACATTTTGAGTTAAGAGAAAAATATATAATTTTGATATTGACAGCAGATAAATATTGTATTGTTAAATGTGCTTTACTAAACAGAAGCTAAAGATGGCAGAATCTGAACTGACTGCTCAAAAAAGTAAGTTTTGCAACAAAATAATGTAGAAAGAGTTTGAAACGCCTTTTAAAGTTCAAAACCAAATATGTATTTGCATCACTGCAAGATTTTATAATTTACCAAAAAAATACAATTTAAAATCAGTTTAACACTAGTAAAAGTTTAACAATTGTGTGGGCTCACATATCTCATTGATTTTTTTTTTTTTTTTTTTTTTTTTTTTTTTTAAGAACTTCCCACTCCCAAACCAATTGAGTTTGTTTCAGTGAATGCAAACTCTATGTGTCTGAGTTGGGGAGCCCCAGAAGGACTGACTCAAACTGTCAAGTTTAAAGTGACATGGACGAGTCAAGCAAACAGTGCCATGGCAAAAAGTATTGTAGTACCTGGTCTGGTGGTTGATGTTCAGAATCTCACCCCAGGAGAGAAGTACACATTTACTGTGGCCAGCCTCTTTGATGACGGCAGACAGAGCCCCTGTGTCACCTCAACTAAACGCACAGGTATGGTTTTTGTTGGTGGTTTAAAGGGAGCTGAGTTTGGCAGTAAACAAGACGTGTATGTTGGGGCATAGAGAATGAACTGTGAACATTTGATATAAATTGTTTGAATCTTCCGTGCTATATTATGACCCATGACAGCAATTTAGAGGAAGGACACACACACACACTTCAGCATGTTTGTTTTATTACTGAATGTACTGAATGAATGATAATAATGAAATGATTCTAAATGAATTCATGAACCGGCTAACATGAACCCAGCACCCCAGGCTAGGCTTACATCTGTGCTGAAATATTAGGATGGAAATCATAGCTTGCGTAGTATAGAGAATACAGTGAGAATACAGTGTATACTGTATATTCAAAGCAAGAACTGTGAAATAATAATCATTTTAACTGTACTGCAGATGAGTGTGCTTCATAAAATTATACATTTTTGTTGTTGTTGTTCAGTTGTTCCTTCCCCTGAAAAAATAAGAGTGAATGCTGATCTAACATCAGTGTCAGTGAGTTGGAGCAAACCAGCAGGAGTTGATGTATCCTCATACCTGCTGACCCTCAGCAGTGGAGAGAAATGTCTGAAGAGTGTTTCCACTTCAGATCTTCATTGCTCCTTTTCTGATCTAATGATGGGAACAGAATATTCCATCAGTGTGTCTACGGTTCTGGACAATGGGGCTCAGAGCGAACCTGTCTCTAACACCATCAGAAAAGGTAAATGTTTTTTTTCTTTCATTATTTACCCTTAAAAATGAGAACAGATTTTTTTATATACTGAGGTCTTTGTGAGAGACTGCGTGTGTGTGCTTTACCAAACCAAATCTAAAGGGTTCATTATGTTTTGTTCATAGCCATGTACAAAACTTAGCATGCTATTGTCTTTGCCCTACAGCATAATAGAGCTTGTGCCTGCAGAACATCAGTACTACATTATATTACAACTACTCATATTATATATATATTTGTCCAAAGACAGAACTGTGAAATAATAACCATTTAGATTTCATTGAACTAGGGATGAAAGTGCTTACTAATAGTAAACATTGTTTTCAATCCAGATGTCCCTTCTCCTGAAGAAATAAGAGTGAGTGCTGATCCAACATCAGTGTCATTGAGTTGGAGCAAACCAGCAGGAGTTGATGTGGCCTCATACCTGCTGACCCTCAGCAGTGGTGGGAAATGGCTGAAGAATATTTCCACTTCAGATCTTCATTGCTCCTTTTCTGATCTAATGATGGGAACAGAATACTCCGTCAGTGTGTGTATGGTCTTGAAAAATGGGGCTCGGAGTAAACCTGTCTCTAACACCATCACAACAGGTAAGAGAAATAAATATGTCTTTTTTTTTATCATTGTTTAATCTGGAAAAATGATCATTAGATTTATATATATTGTCGTTTGCCTTAGATGGTCTTATACAGTATATCCTAATTCTGCTTTGTGAGGTAGCTCCTAAGATGTAGACAAGGAACAACCTGTCCTTGCTGAACAAATGATGGTCTCCTAGCTCTTTGCACCTTCCACATGTCATTATTGTATATAGTTATGTAGTTCTCACTTATGTGTGGTATATAAACTTTATTGCAGACACATGTCCATATGTTACACAAAAAGAAACAGTATAAATAGAAAATTTAGAAAATAAAAAAAAAAGAGAAAAAAGCCATTGCACCAATGCCTCCTTTGCCTAGAGGTAAATCTATAGCAGCTTTTGAGAGGGCTGACAAGGGCCTCAATTATGCCATTTTCTGAATTGTCCAAGCGACACATGAAACTAAACATTAACTGTCTTAGAAGTACTTCACAGGTTGACACCCTAATGGACACAAATACTTGACTGGCACTATGCCACCTAGGGACCCTAAGCAGCAGCCTCATTGCATCATTGTATGCTACCTTGAGCCTCTGCATACTACTTTTCTTAAAACAAGACCATAGTTGAGCAGTGTAAAATGGTGTGATGTAAGTTCTGAACAGGGAGCACTTCACATAGTCAGAGCACATGTAGAACTTGCGTATAAGCATATTGGCTTGAGAGTAAATTTTACAGCGCTGTCGGTAGATGTCTTTGTCATCTGTCCAATCATCAGATATGACAAACCAAAGATATTTAATTTCCTCACACACATCAAGAGGACTGTCTGACAGGTAAAAAGTGGGGAAAGTTAACTTCCTATCACCAGTGCTTCTGACGATCATTATGTAGCTCTTTTTAGCGTTATACTGTGTGTCAAAATCAAAGCCATACTGAGAGCACACTTAACATCTGCTGCAACCCAGCACTTTAAGGACAGAGCAGAACCAAATCATCTGCATACATCAGGTGATTAACAATAGAGTTGCCCACAAGGCATCCAGTTTTTAACCTTTTTAACTGATCTGACAGCTAATCCATATACACATTAAATAAAATGGGAGACAGAATTCCTCCTTGACGCACTCCATTGCTGACTGTAAAGGGAGCAGATACAACATCGCCCCATTTAACCTGAAACATTTGACGGGCATACCAAAACACTAATATTCTCACTATAGGTTTAGGAACACCTCTGTCTAACAATTTTACAAATACTTTTTCATGATTAACTCTTTCAAATGCTTTGGACGCATCAATGAAGCAAAGGAAAACGGATGAATTCTGGCTAGTGTATTTAGACACTATCTCTTTCAGAGCAAATATACATTGGTCAGTCCCATGTTTTCTTTTAAAACCAAACTGATTGTCAGAAGTAAGGACATACATTTCTAACTTCTCTAACAGTATTCTTTCCAAAACTTTAGACAAGATACTAGCTAATGCAATAGGGCGATAATTATTTATACTGTTAAGCTTACCAGTCTTGTCCTTGAGTACAGGCACTAACATTACAGCCGTAATAGAATTGCGCAGGTCTCCATGGACAATACAGCCAGTAAAACACATTTAAAGTAACGGACAGAGCTTATGGCTGGCATATTTTAGATGTTCTACACTAATACAGTCCAAGCCACAAGCTTTGTTGTTATCTAGCCTGTTAATGGCATCACTGACATCTGCCGTTCTATATATTCATTAGGGGAAACTGTCTTTTTTAGATGTCTTTTTTTCCTATCTGAATATTTCTATCACATGTAAATTGATTATTTAGTAACATGGAAGGCATTTAAGGCCTGCAACTGCTGTAACTCAATCAAGGCAGGACACTACAGGTGAATAGGGTAACATTTTTAACTATTAGATATCACCATGAAACTTCACCAGTTGATTACTCACATTAATAGGAAAAATGTATTGCAAGATTTTTTTTTATATATTGAGGTTTTTGTGAGAGACTGTGTGTGTGTGTGTGTGTGTGTGTGTATTTTATACATAATTTTTTGTCCAAAGACAGAACTGTGAAATAATAACCATTTAGATTTCATTGAACTAGGGATGAATGTGCTTACTAATAGTTAACATTGTTTTCAATCCAGATGTCCCTTCTCCTGAAGAAATAAGAGTGAATGCTGATCTAACATCAGTGTCAGTGAGTTGGAGCAAACCAGCAGGAGTTGATGTGGCCTCATACCTGCTGACCCTCAGCAGTGGTGGGAAATGGCTGAAGAATATTTCCACTTCAGATCTTCATTGGTCCTTTTCTGGTCTAATGATGGGAACAGAATACTCCATCAGTGTGTCTACGGTTCTGGACAATGGGGCTCAGAGTAAACCTGTCTCTAACACCATCAGAACAGGTAAAAAAACTCAATATGTGTTATTTTTATCATTGTTTAATCTGGGAAAATGATCATTAGATTTATATATATTGTCTTTTGCCTTAGATGGTCTTATACAGTATATCCTAATTCTGCTTTGTGAGGTAGCTCCTAAGATGTAGACAAGGAACAACCTGTCCTTGCTGAACAAATGATGGTCTCCTAGCTCTTTGCACCTTCCACATGTCATTACTGTATATACTTATGTAGTTCTCACTGATGTGTGGTATGTATGCAACACTTTGTCAGTCGTTCCTTCCTTCTCTATAAAGGCAATGTAGTTATCAAGACTAGGCCTATATATTCATTAGGGGAAACTGTCTTTTTTAGGGATTTTATGCATTTCTGTACAACTAGTAAACCTATAAATAATGAACAATTTGCTTGTGTGATTTTAGGAAAAGAACACTTGCCATTGGCTAGTAGCGTGGTTAACAGTCATATTAAGAAGTAAGTATCATTGTTGAAAATATCAAATACCGGTAGTATTAGGTTAGCTCTTTTAATCCTTTTCAAGTACCTAAAGATGTTTGTGTGTTCCCTTCTTTTCTTCAACCATTTGCCTTCTTGACATGTAATAGCTTTTTTGATATGTACATTCTTGGTTTAAGTCGTACCTCACCAGGCGATTGTTCAATGTGTTTCGGCTTGGGCACACATCTGCACCTTAGCACCTTGCTACAGGAGGGCCCCAAGGCTCTGTATTGGGACCCACACCTGTCATCATGTGACCAAAGGGTCACATTAATCATCCATTTACATAATTAGCATAGTCAATGTGTGAAATTGGGGTTAAATGATTGCACCATGCGATCTTAATGACCAGTTCAACTCATAGGAAGAGATCTCAGAGAAGAGTGGTACAGAGCGATCACCCAGACCCTGTGATCTCAATTTTACATAGTTTGGTTCTATTTGCATTTTGCACACATACTTTAGACCTCAAACAAAAACTCTCCAGGTCTTTGGGCTGAAATATTGTAAGTTAACAGTTGCTTATTGTAGATACATTTTAAATAAACCTTTGGAGAATGCATTGACTACTCTTTGCCAGAATGCAGTAATGGAATATTACTAGGTACAGTACTAGGCTGCACCAACCTGGTTACATTTTTGGTTTACAAGAGACCCACTTCATGTTTTTATTGTCACAGTGCTTGTACTGATAGAGCTGGAGGTGTACCCTGTCCATTTTGTTCAGAGAGGGCCTCCAAATCCTGTCTGACCTGCATGGCCTCCTACTGTGAGGTCCATGTGAGGCAGCACTACACAGCCCCAGATCTACAGAGACACAGACTGGTGGAGGCCACTGAAGATCTGGAGCAGAGACTCTGCCTGCAGCACCACAGAGAGCTGGAGTTCTACTGCGAGATTGACAACACTCCAGTGTGTGCTGTGTGTTCTATTAAACAGCACAGGGGACATGAAATAACAGAGCTGAGATACAGTGAGGTAGGCTACACATTTTGAGTTAAGAGAAAAACATAGACTTGTAACATTGTCAGTAGGCTAAATATTGTATTGTTCAACGTGCTTTCATTAACAGTGTCTGGCTTGGATGGCAGAATCTGATCCGACTGCTTAAGGTGAGACACTACAGGATGAGTAGGATAAACTTTTTAACTTATACATAGAACCATTAACTTTACCAGTTACATTAATAGAAGAAAAACATGTATTACAAGTAAAACATTTTGTAATTAAATGTTTAAATATGCAAATAAGGCAATCACTTACATTTGTATAAATTTTCGATACGTATATCTGAATATAGGATAAAGCCAGGTGCAAAAATTATTTTTTTCATTTTGTTTAGATGCAAAATGGAAAAAAAGTACAGAGAGATTTTAGGATTGGGCTTTCATTGTCTAGGAAATCAAAATATACTCTCTATGGCTTTAAAAATAATGATTTTCGCCATATTTATATGTCATTACATAAATAAGGCCAGGGACAATTTATTAACAAATCCCTCTGTAATATCTTCAGAATACTGGTAAGTGTATAACTGAAAAGTTTGGTGAACAAAGGTGCTACATAGGCTGAGACAAAAATGTCATATATTTCTAATGGAAACAACTGCTCAATATTGTTCAATTGTACTCAACACAGAATGTTTCTATCACATGTAAATTGATTATTTAGTAACATGGAAGGCATTTAAGGCCTGCAACTGCTGTAACTCAATCAAGGACACTACAGGTGAATAGGGTAACATTTTTAACAACCCTATATCACCATGAAACCTGTTGATTACTGACAATCTTTCTGGAATTTTATATTTAATTAAGAAAATGAGGCAATACCTAATTAAATATGCATACATTTGCATAACTTGATGAAAAAAATCTGACCACATGTGAATTGCCACACGTTTCAGAAGAAGTAAATAAATAAATAAATAATAAATCAAAAACTTTTGCCACAAGGTCAGCAAAGGGGTCTGTGTCAATGCGACGCAGAAATATAAATCCAGCTTTGCTGTTGTCTTCTTATATTGGATTTCTTAATTTTGCATTGTGATATACCTCTCTCAATAGCCTGTCCTTGCTGAACAATTGATGTTCTCCTGCAGTAGCTGAAATCCCAATCACCGTCATTCCACCTTCTATAGTTCATTAAACTCCAGTTTAATTATCTGAAAAGTTCCTTCTCTCTCTTCCTAAATCCTCTGTGGATGCAACACATTGTTAGCAGTCAGGGACAAACTGGGACGAAAAAGCCCTTTGATTTTGGCCTGAATGTGCCCGCCCTTTCTTTACAAGGGATTTCAGTAACTGGTGGGATGGATTTTAAAAGTTGGAATGAGCTCAGAATAAGATAAAGAAGCACAAAATTGAAGGATAAATCCATGTGAATCAGTCAATTCCACTGAATGCAGTCTGCATACCTGCCAACTTGTACGCATTTTGCATAGCACCTATGCATTTTGATATTGAAATTTGCTGATATGCATTGCCATTTGAAAGTAGGCGACGCAAATCTAGAGTTTTCCTTATTTAAATGTTATCTTAGTTATGATGAAAGAACAGAATTGTCAGACTAGCATTGCTGAGTCTCTGGGGGTGTTAAACCAGAGGACTCAGATAAATACCACTTAAAATCACTTTCATGCCGTTAGCAAATTTGGTTGCAGTTTTAGGCCATGCTTTTTTCTCCACCAACAATGTGCCAATCCAAAAAAATCTTCAGAATTGGCAGGTATGTGTCTGTAATAAAAAGAACCATAAAATGCACCATATAACCAATAACTAATGTTAACTGAATGGGGCATAGCAAAATGCACCATATAACCAATAACTAATGTTAACTGAATGGGGCATAGCAAAATGAAAAAGTAAAATAAGTTTCTGTGCCCCGTTCACTCAGTTATAGTGGCCAGGTTTTCCACTTTTCTGCTTTCCTTTGAGACTGACTGTCATAATTAAATGTTTATGTTTATTTTAACTTAATTTGCTTCTTTTTAAAGGCCTCCTTGTCTCCACCATTTCCACAATTGAGGACTCAGCGGCCTGAGAAGAGAATTATGCTGCTTGGAAAAACTGGTGCAGGGAAGAGTGCAACTGCAAACACCATTCTGGGCAAAAGGAAATTTCTGTCAAAGCAGAGCTGCAAGTCTGTAACAGATATGACTATCAGTCAGTTGTTTTTGGCAAACTTGTGTCTGTGGTTGATACTCCAGGGCTTTTTGACACATCAATGTCAGTGGAGCAATTAGCTGCAGAGTTAGCAAGTGTGAGTGTTTATATTTGTTTATATTTGTGTTTATAGAGTGTTTATATTTGTAGTCCAGGGGTTCATGCCTTTCTCATTGTTCTAGACCTAAATTCAAGATACACAGAACAAGAAAAGGGTGTTATTAATCTGATCAAAGAAATGTATGGGAAAGAGGCGCTTACATACACAATAGTTCTTTTCACTCATGGTGATACGTTAGTAAGAAAAATGGATGATCTCATTGAGGAGAATAAAGATCTCAGTGATTTGGTCAAAGAGTGTGGAGGGAGATATCACTGCCCTTGGTAAAGAGATTTTATGAGACCTTTTTTTTTTGTGAATCACCATTTTGTCAAAATTATGTTATCAATTATTTCTTACTTAGTTTGCATTTTACTTATGATCATAATTAATAGAAGTAATTGTGCAAATAAACACTGTTAGAGGTTTCGTTTATTCTCACTATATACTAAACAAACCCATTAACCCATGTTTTATGAAATTGGTTATTCATTATGTCCGTGATTTTAAAGGCATTTTATGCTGTAAATCAACTATTTCCCTGTTTCTTGAATGGAAACAATTTGGTATGAATTTGCAAACCGCTCAACTGCACATATCGGTTAGTGTCAGCTAGCATCTCACATCCTGTCATTTCACATCCTGTCTTCCTGGCTTTGAACACCCCTTGAATATTGTTTTAGCCCAACGCAACCTTAATTTTTTTTACAATAAATGTAATTCTTTACAACTTTATAAAATAATCTTATAAAACAAATATGTATTTCTCTTTAGTTCTTTGTATATTAAATGTTAAACTGCAGGCCTTCAGTTGTTGATGGTGGTTGATGTTTATGATATTCTATTTAGTTCATCTAAATTGGCTGGTGTCAGTATTGTGCATTAGTTATATGGTGGTACACCGATTTAGACCAAGGTGTAGCTTTTTTTCCCCTCTGTATTGAGTGAGAGAGATACTCAGTGAGGCAGCACTGGCTGAGTATGAAGATTCCTGTGAGGATGTGTCAAGATACTACGCTGATCCAAGTCAAAGACGACCACTGGTGAATACAGTAAATCATGCTTTACTCAGTTGACGTCAGAAGCCTTTAGAGAAGCAAACCTCACTGCCTCATTTGGGGAGACCCTCAACATCTAACGTTAACCACACACCCACTAAACCCTTTTGCACACCATCAGGTCTCATGAAAATTGCCCGTTGCCGGGCAAAGGGAAAGATTAAGATGCTGGCGCCCCCTGTGGTCACCCAAATGTGTCCTTAGAGGGAAGGAAAGAAGGAATGAGCACGAGTGTCCAGCGCCGCTGCTTCCTTTGACTGCAAATGAACGAGCAGTAGTGGTAGTGGTTTCTGATCAGCTACTGCCATTGGACACGTTAGTGCCATATGTCACGTTCCCACATTCTGTGCTAGCACTACTTTACCAGCAAAATCTCAACATGCAAGGGAAACCACCACACCTTCACAAAGCTCCAATCCAATGGATTAGAAAGTTAATTATTAAAAAATAAAACACGACATTAATTCATCTACAATCCGTAGTTTATTTCGCCGAGGTCAAACACTGGAAATCCAACAAGAATATACCGTAGATACAGCATTGAAAATAACTGCAAATCACAACACAAGCCTAATTTCTCCAAATCCAATGATCTTAGTGACGAGACTATTCAATGTTCTGTACAATAAACTAACTATTTAAAAGCATCACTCAAGGTATGGACGTGTGCATGTCTTTACACACAAATATGTATACTGTACATAAAATCAAAGGTTGACTCCATTTTAAGCAATAGATGTGTGTGTGTGTGTTCCCCTTGCCTCCCAGTCAACTTGAAATGGTGTTGTTCTTGTTTTCATCCGTTACTTGGTGATGGTATTTCTGTGTTGGGAAAAGGAAACAGAGAATAAAGGTGAGATTTTCATGCAGAAGGAATTTAAACAAGTAAGCAGTAAATATATGCGAGTAGTAGAAGAACAGTCTCGGCGTGTGTGTGTGTGTGAGCGTGCACGAGCATGTTCATGCGAACAAATGAGTGTGTGTGTGTGAGTGTGCGAGACTGAGAGAAACACTTACGCGTTCATGCTCTTGCCGCTACCACTCAGTACGATGTAGGGTGTGTGTGTGTGAGACTTACGCGTTCATGCTCTTGCCGCTACCACTCAGTACGATGTAGGGTGTGTGTGGGTGTGTGTGTGTGTGAGAGCGTGTGAGACTGAGAGAAATACTTACGCGTTCATGCTCTTGCCGCTACCACTCAATACAATGTAGGGAGTCTTCAGGGACTTTTGCTTCTCCTGCAGCAGAGCTACTGTACCCAGAGGAGTATCACTGCTGCTCATCTTCTTCAACAACTGGGACACACACAGAGATACACACATTACACACACACACACACACACCCAAACAAAACACCAACTAGACAGAATTACGAGGATGCTCTCGCATACACACACACGGTAATGACAAAAAAAATGTCAGACAAAATTACATAGACAGGGAGCATGAAGTTTATACATCCATACATCCATATCCATATCTGATACACAGACAGCATCAAACAGGCCATAAAGAGATTCACCACAGACAGCATCAGAGCATAAAGACCTGTACTTTATACCACTTTACATGTCTGTGCTACATTTGCACTTTAAAACTCCAAACTTCAGCAATTTATACATCAACAAAACAGACAGCATCAGATAGGTCACAGAGGAGAAGCCCACTCCTGTACTTAACACCACTTTATATCTCTGTATTTTAGATTATTATTTTTATATTAAATATCTGAATTTTAGAACTTGATAGCTTTAAATAACTGAACGTTATAACTTTAACACATCTGAATATTATACATCTACATAACAGCACTTAAACACTTTCTGCATCTGTTATTTTATACATCCATAAATATCCACACAACACAGGCATCACAGACAGCATCAGTCAGGTCACAGCTACACACAAGGCACTACGGACAAAGGAGAAAGAACTAGGGACTAGCTACTAGGAACATAGAAGTAGGGACTAGGGTGTAGGGGCAAAGAACTAGGATCTAGGAACAAGGTAGTGGGAACTAGGGACAAGGAACGAGGTAATAGGAACAAGGAAGTAGAAAGTAGGGACTAGGAACTTGGGAGTACTGATAGGGTATGTCCCACCTCTTTGGGAGTGAGCCTGTGTCACATACTCGATCTTGACGTCGGGCTTGTAGCTGTCCTTCTCTTTGAAGTGGGTGAAGCCGCGGTACTCCTCCCTACGACTGTACTTGTCATCGATCATCCTGAGGGCCACAGAGGAGAGAGAGGGAGGGAGAGAAGGAATAGAGTCATTCAATTGGCACATTAGAGATTGCTGAGATCCAATGAGGCTGCCACTAATGACTGACCAAATGATTCTGAGAAAAGGCAAATGGGCAATTGGTCCTTTTGAAAGTAAAACAAAAAGAGACAACACAGTTGTACATAGTACCTCATTCCTCTTTAGGTAGAGTAGTAATTTAGGCTAAACTTTGTGAAAATCAAATGCACACAGTGAGAGAGATCATCTGTATGTATTATTATTAGCAATTATGAGCAAAGACCAATGTAGACACAGACAACATGTTGAAGATCCTGGGACACACAGACACAGAGCGCACCGGGAACACACAACCTTGGCCTACTGTGTGTGTGTGTGTGTGTGTATACACAATAGATGAAAAGAGAGGAGAGAAGCAGAGATCCATGTGTGTGTGTGGGTGTGTGAAAGAGAGAGAGACTACCCTCAGCTACACAAACCTACATCCTGGGAGTATTGGCTCCTTATGGTTGCATGTGTGTCATTGAAGAGTTTTCTCCAATCCTGAATAAAGTGCATTAGCGTACTTGAAATGGGATCGTGTCGTGAGAATAAAGTTTTATGTAGCCTACCCCTTAATCTTGCTAATATGTTGTATAGTTTTGTAATAGGCTATGAGTAATCACTTTTTGAACAATTCATTTCATGAAATTGCCCTGTATATGTTATTGTGGGACTTTTATTGACAATTATCTGCCTTAACAGTGGGATTCTCTTCTCTGATTGGCTGATGGGGTGGCAATTAATTCCGTATAACATGCTACCTTTGAAGTAGTTCCAGAAAAAAGAATAATCACCATTCCATATCAATGCACTTTTAAATGGTAACCATGTCGTCACCTCGTCGGCCGTTATCCCCTACTAAACTGATTCATATATTGTTTTAGTATTTAGATCATATGTTATTTAGATCGTATTTAGATCATATGTTATCATATGTCATATGATATCCAGTCTCTCTTGCTGAAATGTTTTTGTTATATAGAATAAAATCACTTTTTTGTTGAAAATAAATTAACTTCATAATAAGTACATTTCTTAAACAGATATTTAGTTCAAAATGTTATTCCAATTATATTTTTTAATAATGTATGGGAGGGGGGGGGGGGGGTGCATTTCTCTGTTTTCTTTCTTTATGGTATTTCTTTTTATGTTGGTATGCGCACTAGTCTGTTAGACTGTAGCGAATACATGATCTGACATATCAGAGTAAGGAGAATTGTTGCTATGGCAAAACAAACTATAAACAATTATAACAATTAAACTTTTAGCCTAACCCTGCCTGTGTGCTGTATATAAGGGCATGTCAGGGCACTGGATCATACAGTAACAGCCACCAAGGGCCGCTCTGTCACTAAGAGACAGGGGGCTTAGCTCTGGTCTGTGCACAAAGGAAAAAAAAAACATTGCTGAAATATGTGATACGCGTAGATCTACACTTATGGTCACAGGGGCATAAAGGGCCCTACAATACATTGCAATACAGCTGTGTTGCTTTATTCTAAAAAATCATGACCTGTTTTTTACATATTGATGTCTGTTTGGAGAACTCAACAGGGTTACAGTATAACAAATAAGTCATTTATTTACAAAACACTATTTACAGAATTGTAAACAAAGGAAATTAACAATAAGATATCCGGAGCTGTGCCCTAGCCAGTGTTGGGTCTGCGGTGAGGCAGTGACAGTGGGAGTAAATTCATTTTGAGCAGAATTAGCAGAATTAAGTTCAAGTTATTGTTGGTTCGACCCAACACATTTCCGATTTTTCACTCTGGTCTAAGGGAAGGTAAGCAAGTTAAACCGCATGAACTACATTTTCTAAAAATCGAAAGCCACACTACAATGGGCCTGTTTCAAAGCAGCCATTTTTCCAAGGAGTGGCGAGGTAGGAACATGTGTTATTAATAACATCCAATAAAAACATGATTCTTCCACACGGAGTGAGAATATTATAGGCAGTCATTAATAACACCTACTGAAAGCTTACTGTCATGAAGAAACTGAACTAAAGTAAGTGTGACCCCCAGGGAGCCATTTCAATCAGTTACAGTTTGAAGGCCAGTAATCGAAGTTTTAGAAGTTTGCAGTGACCAAGCAGGCTATCTAATTAAAGGCTACCAATTGAAGCATTATTTGAAATATTAAAGTATTGAAATAAAGACAATTTATTATTATGTTCCTGTCAAGATACACACACATGTACAAAACATATTACAGGCAGCAAACACATGGTCTCGGACAACACACACACAAACACAACAGGGACCCAAACACACGACACACATTCAGAGAAAGACCGATGGATACCGCTCACACACACACACACACACATGCAGTGTATGGTGATAGCATGACTGATATGACCTGTGCATTGGGGAATTGTTGGTGTTAAGTTACATAAGCCACATCCAGTTACATCAAGTCCTTCAACTAAATGTAAGCAGTCGGAGCAGGATGTTTCTAACCTGTATGAACATAGGCCCCAGTGTTACGCCAAGAGCCTTTTAAAGATGTAGAGAGACCACGTGTGTTTTACTCATGCATTCCCAAGTCAAAATTCTCTGCACAACAGCACTGTCAGTTTATATTGGTCACATTCTTAACTGGGGGATATTCATTGGAACACGCAGGCATAATACGCAAGGGCTTGTGAAGAAAACAATGCAATACTCAAATCACATCCATGGTGCCAACCATTAGTTTGCAATCAAGCTTAAATTCATCTCAGCCCGAAGGAACTCACGTCAACTTGCCCAACCAGGAACGACAAGTCTGTGTAGTGAAACACACTAATAGAAAACTCTGCCATTTGCCAAGTGCCACTACACCTGAGCAGCTGCCAACGTCCTTATTACATAAATACAGTCATAGGTTTTTACTGTAAGTAAGAATGCAACAACACATGAGTAATCCAGTCTCCATTTCATCTTTTCCACTCTCAAAACTTTGTCTTTTAGCTCATTAACACGTTGAAACCAGATTTGATACATGGACTTATATTATCCCATACTAAAGCAGGAACAATACTTTAATATTTTTAAATGTTATTTGGACAGCAGTATGTGGATCATCATGTAAAATATTCAGTGAAGATTACATATAATATACTTTCATAAATCCGGCCTTATTAAGAGATGTGTCATTGTATGTAGATCAGGTTGGTCTGACTTTCTGCATCACAAATAAGAATTTCTTAGAAATCACATGATCAGCAGAAATGGGTGTAGCTGAAACTATGAGGTTCAGTTTTGGGGAGGAACTCTGAGCCATCATATACAATTTCAAACCCAGGAGAGCGGTAGCTGCACTGACTACAACAGAAAAGCTGTACAACGCATCGTGAGAACAGCTGAGAGGATAGTTGGCGGACCACTCCCCTCCCTGCAAGACATCTACACCACCCGCCTCACCCGCAAAGCCATCACAATCGTCAGTGATGCAACCCACCCCACCCTGCACACTGTCTGTTCAGCCTACTGCCCTCAGGTAAGAGATACAGAAGTCTCCGCTCCCGCACCACCAGGCTCGCCAACAGCTTTATCCTCCAGGCTGTGAGACTGCTGAACTCTCTCCCCTACCGGCTCCCAGCCAGCAGAACCACCAGACTGGCAGGAGTATAGGAACAGATTGAACTCTATCCCCCCCCCCCCCAAGTATAATTACCTTATTGTTTAGAATTGTTTTTTTGTTGTGCATCTGCACTTTATTGTCGTCAACGTCTACTCATGGGACAAGTGTGAAACGCAATTTCGATTCCTTTGTATGTCAAGTACATGTGAAGAAATTGACAAATAAAACTGACTTGACTATTGTGTGCAGTCTTGTCACAGCCCAGGCCCGGAGTGGGTAATCAGGAGAATCATGAGAGTTCCCGCTGGGCCGCCTCACTTTTGGGCTGGTCGAGAATTTTATTTTTTGACATTATGTCCATAGACTCTCACATCAGTCCATCTTCTCTTAAAGACCCACTATGCAACATTTTTCATTTCATTAATCCGTTTCATACTGTTTAGGATGCTAAAATGAGTAATTACACGGCGAACGAACGGTGTAGAATGCGCCACCGTGGCCTATAGCGGTAGATACATCACTTGCAATGTTCAGCAGCACGGACCGCTTCCAATAGAATGCAGTGCAATACAATGCAATACAGCGGTCTTTAGAGGGAGCTCGTGAGAGAAAAAACAGAACGTTGCTTAGCCCTTCTTTAAAGTAGGCTACACACGTTCCGCATTCTGACACCGCAGCCTCTGCATGGGTTTTACCATGCGAGGGAGTTCTCCCCTCCTAAATAGAGTTGGTTGGGTCCAGAGTCCGTCTTTTCTAGTTTTCTCAGATAGCCTATCGTAGCGATAGCTGGGCCGACCGCAAACGACACGCTTCAGGGAGGATGGATCGGAGGAAGAAGCCAGGAGAGGCTGAAAAAGCCAGGTTGAAGAAAAGAAAGGCATTGGAGGAGGATGCTGCCAAATGTGCCAAGCTTACAGATTTATTTTCAAGAGGGCAATCACAAGTTGCAACTGTTAAAGAGAGACATAGGCTTAATGATTAGCAATGTAATTCGGCTAACGTTGTAGCGTGGGTTAATATTTTATATCACCCATGGCAATTCATAGACCATAGACCAGTCTTGGGTCTGAAATTCCCTGGCTGAAAAGTAGCCCCACTCCGGCCCTGTCACAGCCACTAACACAGTCATACAGTCTCATCATGTCTCTTCGGGTAAGTGAATTTATTTGGCATTTTTTGATAGACTCCTTAAAAACACTGTCCTTTAATTATAAAAGGGTTTGTCCTGTAAAATTATAAGTAAAATTATATTAAAAAGTTGCATTTTAAATATAAATGGATTGACAGATAGATATAGATGGATGGATGGATAGACAGATAAATATATCTGCCTGCCTGTTGATAAATGTAAATATTGCAAAATTAAATCTACAGAATACATCTACTAATTTTGTTTTGCGGGACAAAGTTCTTGTAAGGCAGCAGCAAATATCCTAAACTCTATTGAATGAAGAATATTTTATATAGATATATAAGATGATATTGTTGAAGAGGAAGGCCACTGACAAACCCAGGATTGAACAGCTGCTTTACATTCACTACTGACAGGGGGGTTGCTTACAACCATGAGGGTTCTTACAGGCTGGATCATGTGGGCGGGTGGATGGATGGATGGCGCATTTAACCGACCTGACGTCAACATCCTGGGCAACCTTTCTCCAAGCAGCAGCCTTTCTGTTTACATCTCTATAGCCCTCAGAAGAGATGTCATAGAGAGTTGGGCATTCCAACACTGACAGAAAAGTCTCTCCGCCATTTTTTTTTCCCTACTTCACTCCGACGATTCCAATGGTGTCGTACGACGTCCGCCTTGTCAGAGAATTTTCAATATGGGGAGAACGACCACTCTCAGAATCCTGCTGGGTGGTACTGCAACGAGAGGGCACTCCTGAGCAAGTGAATTAGCTAAAATGCTAGCATGTTACGCAGAAAGCAGCCCATCCTATGAAAAGCAGAAAGGACATGAGTGACTTTTTATTTCATTTTTAGTGGAAATCTATACTCAGGTAGCTACTACCACAACGTACATTAAGAAATGAAGTTGTCAACTGTGACAACAATGAGTTTTAGCCGCCTAGCCCCATAGACCACAATTCATTTTTCACTTGCTCAACAGCAAAACTAGCGGAATTTTAACAGATTGCAGGCAAGTTAATAGAAAGTGGACCGGCTTCCCGTAAACGGGCTCTGGCTTTGTTTAACTAGGCGCATTTCATGTACCCTTCATTCTGCCGAGAAGCAGCACTGCGAGCAGTAGCTTATGGTTATCTGCATTATGAATGATGATGCCCAAGAAAACTTAATCCGGTTTTCAGAAAAGAAAAGAGAGGCAGTAGCGAGAGAAGAAAAGAAATGAGGGAAAGCAATCGTTAACACACTTATTTCCCAGGAAAGGTGAGCCAAAATGTGAAAGCAAGTAGCTTACAACTACCAGTTAAGGGAGTAAACAGTAGCACCTCATATTTATAAAACCAGAAACAAATAAACGTGATAGTCAGAAATCACAAATGAAATTCGGATTACTAAATATTCGTTTGCTCTCCTCAAAGACTGCCCTAATAAATGAGCTTATTACCGATAATGAAATTGACATACTTTGCCTAACCGAAACATGGCTAAAACCAGACGAATACCTTCCACTTAATAAGGCTACTCCTCCAAGTCACTTTAATTACCACATACCTCGACACAATGGTCGTGGCATCTAGATCTAATGTACCCTTAACAATTGTAACATTATATAGACCCCCAGGCCCCTATTCTGACTTTATGACTGAATTCTCAGAATTTCTTTCCTCACTAGTCATTAAAACTGATAATATTATAGTGTTGGGCGATTTCAACATCCACATGGAGGATGTAAATAATAGCCTGGCATCAGCGTTCCAATCCTTAATTGAACACATTGGCTTCTTCCAACATGTTAATGCACCTACACATAAAGGTAGTCATACTATTAACCTTGTTCTAACATAAGTTGCACAAATAGAACAACTTGCTATCCTACCTCAATGTCCTTCACTAACTGACCATTCCCTAATAACTCTAAAGACTACAATAGATTCTACTGCCCCTAACTCTATTTGCTACCACACTAGACGAATAACCCCCCAAGCCACAAGCGACTTCATGGATAAAATTCCTTCTCTTCTTGAACCCTTAATGACACAATACACATTAGAAGGCCCTCCTCCCAGCATTACCCAAGTTGATCAATTAACTGATAATGTTATAGATGCACTTTACACTACATTAAATTCCATCTTGCCACTTAAAAAGAAAATTAAAAAACAAGACAAAATTGCCCCATGGCATACAGCACAGACACGCTCAATGAAGCAAGCTGCACGTAAACTTGAGAGAAAATGGTATGCCAGCAAACTTGAAGTGTTCCATCTTGCATGGAAAGACAGCCTAAAAGACTACAAGAAAGCACTTAATAATGCAAAAACAGAATACTACTCCTCACTTATAAATGATAATAAAAACAACCCCAAATTCCTCTTTAACACAATATCGCGCTTAACTAAAAGTAGGAATGAAGTGACACACTCCATTCCAATAACGTTAGACAGCAATGACTTCATGATTTTTTTAAATGATAAAATTGAATCTATTAGAGGTAAAATAAATAAAAAAAAACACCATTCAAACTTCAAATTCAGCTGGTTCCCCTATAATGGAAACAGCAAGTCCTAGCCGACCTATAGCATACCTTGACTCGTTTACACCTGCCAATATATCTGAAATTATCAAGTTGATCTCATCAAGTAAGGCCTCTACTTGTCTACTGGATCCAATTCAATTCAATTCAATTCAATTTTATTTATATAGCGCATTTTTACAAAAGGCATGTCACAAAGCGCTTAACACAAGAGGCCCAATGAGCAACATTCCTACTGATCTCCTTAAGGCTGCTCTCCCTAACCTAGCTGAGCCGATACTTAATATTGTAAATCACTCTCTTGTAGCAGGACATCTGTCATTAAGCCTTTAATCAAAAAGCCCAACCTTGACCCTGATGTCCTGGCTAACTATCAACCTATATCCAACCTCCCATTTATATCAAAGATTCTTGAAAAATAGTGTCTAAGCAAATTTGTACCTTCTTAGACGCAAACAACATTCAGGAAACCTATCAATCTGGCTTTAGAGCATACCATAGCACAGAATCAGCCCTAGTAAAGGTCTACAATGATCTCCTTATCTCATCTGATAATGGATGCATTTCATTATTAATCCTACTGGATTTAAGTGCTGCCTTTGACACTATTGATCACAGCATCCTACTACATAGACTTGAGCATATGATTGGCATCAAAGATTCTGCATTAGCCTGGCTCAGGTCATACCTTACTGGACGTTACCAGTTTGTACATGCACATAATGAAGCATCATTCTACACTGAAGTCAAGTATGTTGTGCCCCAAGGATCAGTACTGGGACCTCTGCTATTCTCCCTTTACATGCTAACTTTGGGATCTGTTATTAGAAAACATGGCATTACCGAATTGATTTTAAAATACTTCTCCTAACATATAAAGCCCTTAATGGCCTTGCTCCAGCATATATTAAAGACTTACTTGTTCCCTACCACCCTTCTAGACCCCTAAGGTCACAGAATGCTGGTCTCCTAGTAATTCCTAGAATATCAAAATCCACAATGGGAGGAAGAGCATTCTGCCATCGTGCGCCTGTCCTGTGGAACAAACTCCCTTCTAACATTCGTCAAGCACTCTCAACACCTTTAAGTCTAGACTCAAAACTTTTCTATTTACTGACCCCTTTAGTTAGGGATGGTGTATGGTAAGCCACACCTCCTCAGGGTATTATTGGAAAGGACTGCCTCTGCTGTAAGCTCCCGTCCAGGGCTTGGTGGCCACTGACCATTTCCTTTGGTGGTGTTGGCTTGTTATACATCATACCTTAGTTATGCTGCTATAGTTTAATGCCGCCACAATCCACCCATCTGTTAACCCGTACAATTTTCACTCTGCCTTTCTCCTCCTCTCTCTTTCCTCTCCAATTATTTCTCTCTCTTCACATAGCCAACATCTGTACATGGTTGCATATGCAATATAACTCACATTCTCTGAAATCTGATGGAGACTGTTCTAACTCATCTTCTCCCTTGGTTTTCCATGCCATTACCACTCTGCCGTGAGTCATCACTGCCTTCTACTGCCTGCGCCTGCACCTCCTGGGTTCTCCTGGGACCTTCTTCCAACGTGATCCGGCGGCACTCCTGAATGGTCCTCAACCCACTCCACTGTCCATGCCACTGCCTCCCTGCTGAGGGTCACCCCTGCCTTCCACTGCCTGATCCTGCATCAATGGCTTCCTGGGCGGTCTGCCTTCAGCTTCACAGATGACCCTGACATGATCGATACAGCCTTTAGCTGGCCTCTGGCTTGACTGTGCCTAATGACATGGGACTATATCCTGGGATTCTAATGGGACTCCTATATTACTTTATTTACCAACATTTTCTTGTAATGTGTATCTAATGGAATAATAGTGGACTACTCACCATCTGAGAGACTGAAAACCTGCCCTAGGCAGTTGGGTTAGCCCCTTGAGCCGTCGGAACTGCCCAAGGTTTCCTCCTTTACCATAACAAGTAAAAACAAAAAACGCTTATAGGGAGTTTTTCCTTGCCCCTGTTGCTCATTGGGCCTCTTGTGTTAAGCGCTTTGTGACATGCCTTTTGTAAAAATGTGCTATGTAAATAAAATTGAATTGAATTGAATTGAACAATAAATTAACAACAATACCTTCAATACCACCACAATTGTCACTGCTTAAAACGGCACAACACAAAATGAGAAACATATGCCCTTTTCATTGCAATTGGCAACTACTAATCGAACATTATGTATTATTGGGCTATGACATAATTAAGCTAATAGCCTAATTTAGTCTCAATGTCATGGTCAATAGAGTAGTCAAAGTAGTAGCTACATTGTAAGCTAACTCCTGAAACACATTGCACTCAGTTTCAGAGACTGTCACAGAGGGTGATGCTACTACAGACCCCTCATCATCTCATAGGCCTACTTTGGATTTGAGAGAAGGTGAGCCTTTAGTTTAAAATCGAAGCACATCATTTTAGGTAGTTACTGTAATGTGTTAAGCAACACTAAAGTCATGCTTTGTGTTTTACTGGGCTATAGCTTAGAAGAAGACAGGAAAATATTTTTTTTCTGTCACATCCATAAAAAATAAAGTACCACACAATGTCTTATGATCCAAATTAGTATAGGAAGTTTGAGTAAGTTTTACACAAAATATTTATATAGGTTATTAAGCATGTTTAACCGCATCAGTAAGGCTTCATTGCCTAATAATATCATATGCTTCATGCTTGTAGAGGCGTCTGCCCAGGTAGATAGAGAAGATATAATAGAGGATGATTCAAGTGAAGGCAGTGAAAGCTCTGAGAAAAGTGAAAGGGATGAAGAGAGTAGTCAGAGCAGTGCCAAGGATGACATGCCAGAAGTTCCAGCACTATGGCCAGAGAAGTGGACCAATGAAGAGAGAGACATAATAGTACGCAGATAAGTAAGCAAAGAAAAAACTACTCCAGTTTTAGCTAAGGACAAGGAAGGAAAACCATTTCCAGACCTACAATTTGCACTAACTGGGGTGTAAATTACAATGCACTTTGTGTACATTCCAAAGCCCTTAGTGGAAGACTGATTTCTTTTTGCCCTTTAAAGAATAACTCATGACAAGTGAGTCAAGTTTTGTAAATGTAGTATTAGTATTTTTATGTAGACCCATAATGTTTGGTATGCTGTTAGTCGTTCTTTAAATAAAACAAAGATTCAGAGAAGTTTTGTCTGATTAGATTTTTTTTTTTTGTCTAGTGTTGGGGGGCGGGGGCATGGCCACTCCTTGTACCCAGGACCCTGACTGGCCCCCCTGAAAAAGCTTTGGCCTCCCCCTGGCCCCTCCAAGTAAAAAAGTCTAGCTCCGCCACTGTTGATTTGTTTACTATTTTGAACTGTGGTTCTTGGTCCGATTTAGATCAATACCATCGGTTTCCGCCACTTCTTCGTTCATAGAATACAGCGCATTTACACACACACACACACACACGCACACACACACAGTCTCTGATTTAGGAACAGCCGTCAAATCAGGCCAGCTTCAATAAATTAATGAAGCTGTTTATTGCATCCAAAGGTCTTTTAATGAGATCAGATTATCAGTCCTGAACAATCAGTAGACTATAGACTCCAGGGGCCGGTTTAATGATCACACTCCTCAGCCATAAGGATGCATCTCTTTCTCTTTAGAAACCTGCTTTACTACTGAAGAGGACAAGCATTTTAGAGGGCCGAACCAGACCGCCACATTAGAAAGCTTTGAAACTCAATGGGATTTATTCTGCATATTTAGGTAAGTGTGTAAATAGAGGGAATATCTGGGAAGTTTGTTCAAGAGTGTTTTGTAGTTGCTCCTACTGTATATTTGCCAGTTAGCAAATGTTTATCAGAAGGGCCATATCTGAATATACAAATTTAGATGTAGCACAACCACACAACTGTTAGCAAAAAAGGAGGCAAAATACTACGTAGAGGAGAAATAAATAATTTCTGAATGCTTGTGAACAACAGAAAGATTTATTTGTGATTTATATTTTGAGACATACATTATGGTGAGGAGTAATGTTTGTTTCTTAAGAAGTGAACTTTGACACATGCAGTCAAGGTTGGGTGTGTGCATGTGTGTATGTGTGTGAGTGTCTCTGAGTGGTAGAGATAAATGTATGAAACCACACGTATCTTTTGTTTAGTTCATGTGGCTACAATATTTTGATTTCAATTTAATGTAAATTAGACAAGCCAATTTTACAATGTTACATATCTAATTCAATCATTAGGCATGAATAACAATGTTTATCTGATAATTGTAAACAGACTTTTTTTGTCTGTCAAATAACAAAAAATGTCATAACAGAAACATAAACATATGATAAAAATATAATGTGATATAATGGGCAGTTAATCAATCCACTGGAATGCAGTGCATATTATAATGAAACTCGCATTTGTCTAACTCAGTAGCCTAATATTTTGCTCACAAGATATTGTCAGATCAAATCAAATACAGCTTACCTGCAAGTAGCATATAACGCAAATCCACAAATGATTTGTTTGTGTGTTTCATTTCGACTGACCAATGCACTAACAAAGCATTGAATATTTCTATAAATAATGAGATATATATTCCGACATTGTCCTTTTTTTTTTATTTGACCCACTGTCAATTTGAATTTGACACCCCTGAGTTAACGTAGGCCTAGAAGTTTTGTCCGGATAGGGTGAGCGTGCCTACACCTAAGCCTACTTTTGTATCCGTCTGGGAGAGTCCATGTTCTAGGCTTATGAGTATGGGAGAGCATGTGGATCTGTATTGAAGGCTGTACCTTTAATTGTAAAAGCCCATAAAATCTGGAATTTGTGTGAAATTGCATGGGTCCAAGAATCAATAAATTTCAATACAATACTCTTTTAGTGAACTATGCATTGTTCATGGGGTGGAAGAAGGTGCAACTCAAACTACAGGGTGTGGGCTTCTACCTTTCTGGGAATATTTATAAGTTGGGTGCTCTATGTTGTGATTTTAGCCAGGCTAATGCAGAGTCTTTGATGCCCATCAAATGTTCAAGCCTATGAAGTAAGATGCCATGGGAAGATGCCATGGGAATTCCTTTAAATAATGCTTCATAGAGACAGCAAATTACATGCAGATTTTGTTGACTGTCACTTGTGAGGACACATTGTTGTGTCAGTAATTCAACTTCTATCTTGTAGGACACGGATGGCCTAGAACAGTTCTGGAGTTGCACCATATGACACATCAGAATGAGTGACACCAGATGCCTTTCAGCAGGTGCTCTGCCTGAAGGCTTTAAGGATGATGGCACTTCTGTCAAAGAACGGACCTCCTCGTGGGAGAATCAGGTCAATGAACGGTAGGTTGAAAGTTAGTCATAATATACACCTTGTGTGCAAAAAATAAAATGCTCCAATCAATCACATTTTATTTAAAACCAGAAATAGTCACACTAAAAGTCATGGAAAGTTATACTTGATGAAGCAACACCTGGGGGCAGCCATGGCCCACTGGTTAGGGCTTCGGACCTATAAATGAAGGGTTGCCGGTGTCCATTTTTGTAGCTACATTGATGAAACTTTTCAAATACAAATGACTAAAAGCAACTGATGATGGGACCTACAGAAATTTAAAATCTAAAGGGATGCTTTTTTGGCAAATCACTGCCAGAAAAAAACATCCCTAGTTATTCTAGATGTGTTGTAGCTACATTGATGAAACATACAAAATAGTCATGACGCTTTCAAATACAAATGACTAAAAGCAATTGATGATAGGACCTACAGAAATGTAAAATTTAAGTGAAGTTTTTTGGGGGCGAATCACTGTCAGAAAAAAAGTGTCCCCTAGTTATTCTAGATGTATTGAAGTAAGTCCTTTTACAGCATGGCTATGGCTTGAAATTCTTTTTGAAAAGACAAAATATTAATTCCCTAATGTCATATTTTTAATTTGTCTGTTTCTCATAGCAGTCATCATTCAAGATCTCCAGAGCCCAGTGTGATGTCTATGAAGAGTGAACAGTCAATTGGAGAGCCTCCTATGTTTGGAGTGGAATCAACACCAATCACAAGGTGTTTATAACCACGTGATTTATCTTTAGCAGTTAAGGGTTATTTGGGGATGTGCAGGAACCCGCTGTGTACTTGGGTATTGGGGGGTTTATGGCAGCCCACAGAATTGTCGAAACAGAAAACCAACATACCTCAACAAAAATAAATGTATTTGTCTAAGACACCAAAAATAAATGTATTTGTCTAAAACACCAAAAAGTCTTTATCCCCTGCATTTTCCCGCCAGCCTAGACTTGGCTGTCCAAGTAACAGGAAAGCAGAGGGTCTAAATCAGAGACGGTTTCGACGGTTTCAAATTTTCTTTTAAAAAAGACAAAAATATTGTCTCCCTAAATCAATAATTTTATTTGTCTTGTCACAGCATTCACCGTGCAAGATCTCCAGAGCCCAGTGTGATGTCTATGAAGAGTGAACAGTCTATGGATCAACCTCCTAAATTTGGAGTGAAACCAAAACCAAGCACTGGGTGTTTATAACCACATGATTTATCTTTATTAGTTTAGGGTTATTCTGGGAATGCAGAAACCCTGTAGTGTTTGCCCTTTGCCATAGGAATAATCATCAGTATGACAGCCTATAAATTTGAAAAATGTTTGATAATAGCCCCCAGATTAATTCACAATACAGATCAAAGTTCCCTTTCTGCTATTTTAATTGTCTAGGTTATTTACGTAAACAGAAGGTGAGGTCATATCTCAGCAACAAATTTACCAAAATTAAACAACATCAACATGACATTACCAAATGGGAAATATTGTGTTTATACCAAATGGGAAGTCAGGCCATCTTTGGTGTTAATTTTCCATCTGTTTCCCACTCCAGCATTAATCATCCCAAACCACCTTCTTCAGTATCCAGTGAGTCCTTGCACAGTGACAACTCAATGAAATTACCGCCTACAATTGAGAAATTAGGCCCACCACAAAGCATAAGGTAGGTCTATGCTACATACATGTGATTTTTTCCAGATCAATCCAGAATTCTGAACTTTCTGACACAAAAATTAGACACTTGCAAATTACTATGCCTGCTCAAGCAAATGCAGAAGCACATGTATCGTGCATTCAAGAATCAAGATGAATATAATGTATCCTAAAGCCTCGTGTTATGGAAGTGTATGGTCAAGTCGCATCAGAAACACATTGAAAAGGCTGTTTTATGTCATGTAGAATTTTTGCTGCAATACTGTCTACTGTAGCATCTGGTGTAGCCTTTCTGTTGGGCTCATCACTGTAAATGTTAGAGCACCTAATCTACACTGTGAAAGTGAAGACATTGTTTTTGGGTGTTTAAAGTTGAGGCCTTAGAGTTTAACTCTAGACAGGTCTCAACTAAATGTTGTTTGATAAGCATAGTTTAAATGGGCAGAGTATAAACCCTAGTGCAGGGGTCTTCAACCGGGGGTCCGCGACCCCTAGGGGGTCCGCGGAGGTACTGCAGGGGGTCCGCGAAAGTATTTCGTCTGATGCATTTTTTTTCTCTTCCAAAAAATAAAATTTGTGATAGTTAACATAATGTTCAAAAGAAAATTGCTTCATATTTGTTTTTAAATAACACATTGTAGGCTACCCATGAATACCTATGCCAAAACACATTAGCATTCATAAATGTACAAATACACCACTTCAGCCTGAGCCTGATGTGACCTTGCCTCGCAAATTCCAAATCCGTCCTAGAACAGATAAGCTCTGTTCCACTCACCAGGTTCAGTGCTCTCATTAGGACCTGGTAGCTGATCAGTTATCTTTAATTCTTCGTCCCACTAGGCCTATAATAAAAAATGTGACCCTTGTGGTCTTTTTTTCATTTGAGTTGGATCATCGCGATTAAAGAACACTTCCCCCCGTGCGTTTCCACAGATCCTCTTTCTCTCTCTTGCAGTCTTAGTCTTGCGTTTTAGTTAAATAGCTTCGTATTCAGCAAACTCGTTCTTTTCATTCCGAGAGATAAATTACGTTTGATTCGTCTGTTCAGTGTCGGGACTGATGGACCCTGAACTTTGCAGGGTATTTGTTCTGTGTGATGTTTTGCTTTGTTGTTTTTTTTTTATGAGAGTCTGCGGTCTTTGCGCTTCAAGGCGTTCTACGCGAATTCATTCATCCAACGTTCCATCACAATAAAACGATAACGATAATCTCATGTGTTTGTGTTTCCTTCTGAAAGACAAAGTTATTTGACACAAGAGGAAGAGGCTTTCTGTCTTTATCTGTTTGAGCTAATGACGTTTTGCCTGAATTTAGCTGAATATATCCAGCTAGTTAACCCTTGTGACATTCATTCTGTTATAGGGCGAATTTATGCAACTATGTAAAGAAACGAGTTTAGAATGTGTGCGTTCGTGTGTGTGCGTGCATGCATGTAGGCACTCGACTGACGGTCCAAATGACGGCAGGATTTGAGGTGGGCCAGGTGTGTATGGAGTAAGATAGCTGTCAAAAAGTTTATTTTCTCAACAAGTAATGCCTGTGAATGGGGCGATGACGTATTTTGACAGTTGAGTAACGTGTGCAAAGTGGTATCCATAATATTGAGATTTGAAATTTTAAATTTTGATTTTGTACTTGTAATTTTTGAATTAGCATTTTTTTCCATTCGTATTCTGGTGGATAACACACACACACTTTATTTTATGCATGACTGAACTCATTTGAGAAGTCACAAATGTTTATTTTATGCACAACTAAATACGCACGTGTATCAAATATATGGACACAAATATTTTGGCAGCTATCTTACCCCAAAGGTGTGGGGGTCCGTGCTCAGTCGCTCTCACAGCCAAGGGGTCCTTGAGCTGAAAAAGGTTGAAGACCCCTGCCCTAGTGTTATGGAAGCGTCTTGTCAAGTCGTGTCAAAAACACATTGAAAAGACTGGTTTATATTATGTAGAATGCGCCTACTGTAGCTTCTGGTGTAGCTTCCCAGTTGGGCTCATCACTGTGAATGTTAGAGCACCTAATCTGTAATTAGTCCACCTTACGGTTTCTGCCAAGAAAATGCAATCGAATTTTGAATGTTGAGCATTATTGACTTTTGAATTAACACCGACACCTGGTCAGGTACAGTTTTTTTCATATTTTTTGCGGTCCAACCTGCAGGCGGGCAGATTAATTGAAAACATAAGTCGGGTGAAGGTCATTTAAACATGGACCAGCAAATCCCAAGTTCACAGCTCAAGTTACTGATTAGAGATAAAAATAAATAGACAGTTTGTCTATTTGAAACAAACTGAAGCCTTTGGAGTGTACCTTGACTACTGCTGTAGCCTAATGCAGTAATAGTAGTTACTGGGCTGCACCAGCTTAGCTACATGTTCAGTCCACAAGAGACCCACTTTCTGTTTTTGTTGTCACAGTACCTATACTGGTGGACCTGGAGGTGTCCTTTGTTCAGTTTGCCCAAAGAGAGCCTTTAAGTCCTGCCTGACATGCATGGCCTGCTACTGTGAAACCCATGTGAGGCAGCACTACACAGCCCCAGATCTGCAGAGACACAGACTGGTGGAGGCCACTGAAGATCTGGAGCAGAGACTCTGCCAGCAGCACCACAGAGAGCTGGAGTTCTACTGCACGACTGACCAGACTCCAGTGTGTGCTTTGTGTCCTATTAAACAGCACAGAGGACATGAAATAACAGAACTGAAAGAACACAAGGTATGTTACACATTTAGAGTAAGACATAAAGTAACACATTAAGAGAAAAATATAGAAATATGATATTGAGAGTAGGATAACTATTGCAATGTTAAATGTGCTTTTATGAACAGGGTCTGTCAGAGATGGCAGAATCTCAACTGACTGCTCAAAAAAGTAAGTTTTGCAACAAAATTTACCTTTATACTACAGAAAGAGTTTGAAACTCTCTTTAAGGTTCAAATGTATTTGCATCACTGCAAAATTGTATAATTTACAAATAGAATTGAATTTAATCACAGCGTAACGAGTATGACAGCCAAAGCTTATGTAAAATAAAAGCCTTTGTGCTGAAATAATATAATATACAATAAAAAGTTTAATAACTGTTTAGTCTCACATATGTAATTGATTTCTTTTTAGATCTTCCCACCCCCAAACCAATTGAGTTTGTTTCAGTGGGTACAAACTCTATGTGTCTGAGTTGGGGAGCCCCAGAAGGGCTGATTCAAACTGCCATGTCTAAAGTGATATGGAAGAGTCAAGCAAGCAGTGGAAGTCTTATAGTTCCAGGACTGGAGGTTGATGTACAGAATCTCATACCAGGAGAGAAGTACACATTTACTGTGGCCAGCCTCTATGATGACGGCAGGCAGAGCCCATGTGTCACCGCAACTAAACGCACAGGTATGGTTTTGTTTAAGGTGCCGTTTATACCATGGTTTAAATAAAGGGAGGTGACTTCAGCAGAGTAGCGTGTGTGCATTGGGGCATGGGGAACTTGTGTGTTTGGAATAAACTAACATATTGAGATTTCAAATAAATATTTGTCAATTCATTTTCTTTGAATTCATGAATATTTGGTGGCAAGTCCACCTTGCGGTTTCTGCCAAGAAAATAGTCTAGTTTTTTTTTTACTATTGCCCTCCCGCTTAATAGCGCTTGTGCTTGCTGAACATCAATACTAATATTACAACTACACATATTATTGTATATGCATATACTGATGTCCAAAGAAAGAACTGTGAAATAATAACCATTTACATTTTACTGAGCTATGGATGATTGTGCTTCATAAAACAAAACATTGTTTTCAATCCAGATGTCCCTTCTCCTGAA
>JAGFZM010006564.1:0-12820 GCA_017657215.1 Limnothrissa miodon | reverse complement strand
GCTGTCTTCCTATCATTTGTTACTTTCCGCCTGGGACACACACACACACCAGATAGTCTTGATATGAGATCACTATGCACAATAATGTGTGTGTGTGTGTGTGCTGCTCATTCTACGGAGGAGGAACTCCACCACCACCACCTACACAGATACCAAACACAGTGTCTGCCGAGTGTGTGTCTATAAGTGTGTGTGTGTGTGTATGTGTGTGTAAAGTGAGGTCCCAGTAAAGTCACCTTCTATCTTTAGAACCCTTTAGAATCTGAGCTGTCAGACTCAATTATGTAAAACCATGTCAAAATGCCAGGGTGTCCGCAAGAAACACACACACACACACACTGACATATGGACACACACACACGTAGATACACACAGACACACATTGACATATGGACACACACACACTCACAGAAGCACCCATACACACGCACAACACACAAAGATACACGCATGCAGAGACATGATGAGACAGACGTGTGTGTGTGTGTGTGAGTACACACTCTTAAAATAAAAGGTTCCATATAGATCCTTTAAGGGTTCTATAGCTTGGTACATATATGGCACCCTCAAAAGGTTCTATATAGAACCATTTCAGAGGGTTCAATCAAAAGAACCCTAATGGTTCTTTGATTTTTTTAAAAGGGGTTCTAAATTGCACCTTTAAAAGGTTCATTATCTTTTATTATTATTATTATTATTATTATTATTATTAATAATAATAAAGAATGAGTGGAAAGATTGTTAAAATGTGACTATTTATTATTCAAAAAAGTTCACATTCAAAAACATTTAAAAGTTAAATAAGTTAAGAAAATGAAATAATTAGTGTAAACATTTCTAAAAGTTAGAAATAGAAATAAACAACATATAACTGACAAAAACAGAAAGAAAATCATGAATAAATCTGGTTGTAAAGTTTCAGGACAGGGACAGAAACAGAGTTCTTTCCATTTTGCATTTTAAATAAATAGTGCTCTGCAAAGCAAAGTATGCCTGATGTTTTTGGGGTACTCCACACCAAAGACAAAGTACACCTCTAACAGGCATTGGAGCGCGTGGGGAATGTCCATCTCTCCACTTGTAATGGTCACGCCGTCCATCTTTATTGATGCCTTACGAGAGAGGAGGGGAGTCGCTGCATCATGAAGTATGATCACTGGAAATGGGCTAGGTGGTTCCTATGTAAATGAGAGATGTTTAAGTGTACTGACTGAATTTCTGATCTTGACAAAACAAAGACATGTACAGTAAATCACTACAATAACAAATATAGAAACAATAAATACCTCATCTAAGCAATAGAGGAGTTTTGCTTTCTCTTTGAAGAGCTCGGGGAGGATAAGAATGGCTGCTGCACTCTGCTGAAGGTCTGGAATTTCAAAAGAAAGAAACTTTGTTTTCATAAAACCGTAGTTTTATAGAGAAAATTTAGGGTGAGTGTGTGTGTGTGGGGGGCATTTTATGACATATGTACCATCTGCGTTGGCCTCAAATCTTAACAGGGTGTCAAGTATCTTCTTATAACTTCCCTGTTGAGCTGCCCTGATGATGTTAGGCGTCATCATAGTGAGGGTATTCTGGAGGGTTAGCTCCATATCCTGTCCAAAACGCAGCCTCATTTCATGATGCAGCTGCAAAAGACAGAGGAATAGTTCTAAGGTTTTTTTCTCCAATTCCCAAGCAATGCAACAGTTCAATGCATACACCTGCTTGCTTCTCTGTATATGAAATGTCAAAGTTCACCCTACTCCATTAAGACTCTCTGGAGATAACTGCCAAATCTGAATATTAGCTGTAGATGACATCCCAGGGGAATGTTGTGGGATGTCCATGGTGTGCAAGATGGATCTTGAACAATCAGAAAATGCTAAATATTTTAATTGGACCTTATTGTATAATTCCTATTAGCTTCTTACCAGCTCGGGCACCTGAAGAAAGGGGAACATCTCCAGCACCTCGTTTGTTGGCTTGGTCATGTACTCAACCCTCTTGTAGAGTGTACGTTTCATTCTGTCCATTATGTTGGTGAGGTCTGGCTGGCGCCGGTACAGCTCATTATTGATGGCCTTAATGTGCTCCTGGTAACTCAGGTCATCCTCCCCAACACTTTCGAGGTCCACTACAATCTAAAAAACAACCATAAAAATATAGAAATTAATAATTTAAACAATGTGCAATAAACAAACTACAGGAATTAAGTATGTGAGAAGCGCTTGAATCATTAATACTGTATATTACGCACCTCTTGTGTTGGACTATAATTGCCCCAACAAGTCTGGATTGAATAGTCATTCCTATGTCTCTTTGCCCTCTGCAATTAGTCATAAGATATTGGCCATTTTTTATTGTACTTGTAAATGGTGACCACACTGACTAGCAAGTTGACAGACAGACATACAGGCAGGGACAATAACGGTCTAAAAACAAGAATCCTGGTACCTGATCTCCAGGCGAGTCCTCCACAACCCTCTGTCTTTTGGCACCAAACTTTTTCTTCATCTCCTGGACTGTTGCTAAGTTCACTAAAGGGGACCTTTCTTTCTTGAACTTATTACGTAAGCACTCCAGCAGGGTTTCCTGCGGATGTTGTTATGCATTATGAGAGCTACAGTACATATAATATAACATTTAAAAATTTAACTGAAAAAAAAAAAAAAAACAATGGTTGAATAAAAAAAATAAAAAAAAAAAGTTAACATATATACTTACATATCCAGAGCAGCTGTGGTCTTTCAAAAATGGAAACCTGGTGATCAGACATCCCAGGACATCTGTGTACTTTTTATGGTTTGGGTACCTGAAAGGTCATGTTTAGAATTAAAACCTTTTGTAGCTAGAACTAGAGTATAGATCGGAACTTGAGTATAAACCAAAGCTTCAACAATACCATGTGTATTTTGAGATGTTGTCAAACAACACTTGGATCAACCCAGCTCGTAAATGGGACTTGTCTTTTTTTTTTAAAGATGGGTCTTTTCTTTGGAGAGCTTCCTGTAGCTCTGGTGGCAGAACAGGCAGGGTGTAAAATGCTGGCCATGACTCCTGGCCTCTTTGACTATGAACAGAAAAAAAGACAGAGACATATACCATTATTCCTTTTCCACTTGCAAAAAAAAAAAAAAAAAAATCTTCTTGACTGAAAATTACGCTGAATTGCTGTAGACTTACTGGCTACTTGGCTCTGCAGGTAATACATTGGAATTTGTTGAATATGATTGTCTATAGACAGAAAAGATAACATTTGGTCCAACACACATTCATAGCAAAACTCTCCTCATTTTACAACAATGAAAGCTCTAAGCGAAAGTTCTACCAGGAAGACTCTAAGCGTTACGTCACTAATCGTTTGTCCAATCATATGAACTCACCTGCTTTATAGACCCGCCTAACAGTTTCGCTCTTGCTGTCGCAGGCTCAGTGTCCGAAATCCCCACCTCCCTCCCCACCACCGCCAGATGGGTCCCTGCCCTTTGTCCAGGGGGGAAGGCTCCGCCCCCTGCCCGCTTGAACCAGGCAGGATCTGCTGAGTCCGGATAAGCCGAATCCTGGACCATGGACTGGGCCTACGCCAAATATTGTTATTGTATATATGCTATAATATAATCAGTGAATCTGATTAAATATTTGTACTCTATTTTAATTCTCTGAGTCTTAATGGGAGAAATATATTTCATACTTACTGAGCCAATGCTGATGTGTTGCGCAACTTTTCCAACTCTTTCAAAAACATGACCTGGTGTTTCATCAGTGGAAAAAGTTTTTCAGTCATTCTTTCTGTTAACTGCAGAAGCGTTTCCCCATCAATTTGTTGTTCTGTTGATGTAAGAATTACAACACATTTGAATTATATTAAATAACCAATTTAAACAAGAGTTCAGTTATACATCATTCTTCAATCATTTTTAAAGCCAGTTGTAGGGAGCAGGATTTTACCTCTGGACGCAATGATGAAGCGTAAGGAACATATTGTCATCAATAACATAGCTGTCCAGAGAATGGTAATCTCTTTCATCCCCAGGATAAACAACAACCCTTTCCTCTTGTTCCTCCAAAGAGTAGGCATGGTAATGGCTATTAAATGTCTTGGGAATCCGTAATTTTCCAAAGATAAGCCAGAGAGCTCTAAACTGAATAATCTTAGCTATTTTCATGAAGATGGGAATGTCCTCCTTTACCACATCAATTATGATGTTGTCACCTTCTTTGTATGTACAATTATTAGTCAGTAGAGAGCTAACAACTCCCACTTTCTCACACATGGGGATGTTTTCAACCCCACTCTTTACTGCAATGCCTTCCTGAATGTCTAGTGGAAGAGATCTAAATGGGATTTGACGTTCACCTTCAGTGTATGAGTTCTGGCGGAGAATATCCAAGGATGTCAATTCCCAACACTGGCGCAGCTGGTGTCTTTTGGAGAGAGTGTCACAAAGATTTTTGAAGTTGCTAGTGTTGTGAGATAACCTCTTAAAATACTGATGTTTACCCTCAAAGCGCATGCACCACAGCTGTTTCAGTGGACCAAACTCTAACATAAGACAGGATAGTGAATGAGATAGTGTAGTTTAGGTGTGAAGGTCTCCGGGAAAACTGTCTTAAAAGAGGAGAGAAATTCACCAATTTGTAAGGCAAGGACAGGAATGGTACTCTTCCTGATGCAGGGAGCAAGGATTATATCGCCTATTTCTCTGCACTTAAGATAGAAATCCCAGTGTATTTCGCCCTCTGGAATGTAATGTCCAATGAGGAGTGGTAAAATCCTAAATAAACACAAGTTTTGTGCCGCTGATCCAGTTAACTTCTGTTTCAGTACGCTCTGTGGTAGTGTCTGTGGGATGTTACCTCTATCATTTTTCCCAATCGTGAAGGCTTCCAGCTCTGAGTTAATGTCATTCAGAGTTACAGTTTTCAGGTGATGAAGTGCAGTGATAACTTTACAAACAACAATTGGTATGATGCCCTCTAGGAAATCATGCATTAGATCTGGTGGAAATGCTCGGGTGACGTCAAAGTAAGGAAGCTCAGCAAATGGACACTCCTTCACTACTCCATGGGTCTGTTTTGACAGTTGGTTAATCTCCTGAAGTGCAGTAAGGTGGTAATTATGAACATTCGAGCACCTAATTTGCACACTGTCTTCATTTAAATGTGCCTTTAAATCTGCATATGCAGTCATGCAAAATCTGCACACACGTCCACTGCTAAAACAGCATGTAAATCCAGCTAAATTGTGAGCTGATAAATTGTCTGCTGAAATGGTTGCTAGGGCCCCCTTTAAAAAATGATGCCGGTCATCCACACAAATCTCAATTCCATTTGTGTGTAATTCTTTGAGATCCAGAAGAAGAGGACGAAGAATGTCCTTGTGGTGGTACCTCTGAAAAAGCTGATGTCGTATCAGAAGACACAGGTGTATGTGCCGCAACAGGGATTTGTATTTTTGATGTAGATTTCCAATTGTGAAATAAAATTTTTAAATAACATTTTTTAGAGCCTAATGGATTCACAACCTCAAATTCATCTGTGTAAAGGTGAATGCGAATAATGCTTGGATCACCAAAAAATGGTGGAGATTGGAAAATATTACCATCTGTGAAATCCTTCAAAAAACAGTTTGAAACCTTCTCACACCCTTGTTGAAAGGAATAAAAAATGTCTGGTTTCTCTAAAAAAAAACTTTCAAAACAGCATTCAGTGGCACATATTGAAAAGAGTCTTCCTTGCCCTTGGTGTTAACACCAAGAACATAACGAACTGGTTCCACAAAATCCAGATTCTCTTTACTAAACTGTATTAATCTGTATTCAGATTTAACATACTCAAATGCACGATCAAAAAGAGTTTCATCTGACAGTAGGTTGTCCAACTGCTCATGGTCTCTTAATATCAAACCTGACTGATCCAAGTGAAACTTAATGAGATCGGCATAATGTTGTTGAAAAAATCGTAATACAAATTGAAGATTTTCAACAATTGTGTCCTGGGTAACTTTGGGGAGGAGGTGTTTCTCTTGGAGATTTAATATAGAAAGTGCCACATGCTTTTGAAGACCTGACAGCTAAGTATTTAAATCTGGCAGAATTTCATTAATTGACTGCACATCTTCTAAGTCGTCCAACTGATCAGTCTCAATTTCAACAGGGGGTGTAAAACTATCAATCTGACCAACTGCATTCCGTCCAAAGGCAGTCCTGTGTTTCCTGTAAATATGTGTTCTAAAGCCAGGTATTGTTGTGTAACTTTTTGTACATCCCTCTAAGTTGCAAACAACACGGAAATTTGGAAGATGATGATGCTGTAAATGTAGATGTTGCAAGTATTTTGCTAGATTGAATTTAATGACATCACAAACTGGACATTTGAAAATAGTTGAATCCATTACCTCTGAAGACTTCTTTTGAGTCAATTAAGTTTACTGACTGGAGCCATTTGCATACATCATCAACACTCCAGTGTTCAACCATCTGAAATGAAAACAAAAATATTAAGCCACAATTGTAACAGTTAAGAGTAAAGTCCTAATTGTTCTGTGATTCTTAGTTATCATGGACAGGAGATGTGTTGTGCACTGTTGCCTTAAATACGGTTACTATTGCTTACAGCCTAGAAATCTAACGCATCTTAGAAGCAGAAAATAGTTTAGTCTGACCAAACTTTTGTGATGTCGTTGGATGTGCTTAACAAGATAATTGTAGGACTTAATTGCAGGACTGTCCACAGTAGCCAAGAGAGTCAAATGTTGTCATTTGAATAGGCTTTGGCATTAGTGAAAACACCTTTACAGCTATGTAACGTTATAGCTAATGAGCAAAAGCCTAAGCTAAATAGCCAAACTCAGGGAGGGGGGGTTGTAATTTACAAGTTTCCACACAAATATAAATCGTTAGATGACTATATAGACCTAACGATTGATTTGTACAATATAACTTAAGATGCCAAACAGAAACAGAGACTATAAAAAAGACAATCTACAGCTAAATCACTTTAAGCTGTATATTTGGCTGACGTTAGCCATCACAAATCCACACTAGTAGCAATTGACGTCAAGTCTTAAAATACCGGGCTTGTCATTGAACTACAATTCGCATACAACTTCAAAACGTGATATTTTAAGTATCAGATTGACAAAGAAGTAGAAAACGTATCTTAATAAGGAATCCAACAATGTGAACTGTATTTGCTGTGGGTAACATAACATCGGTAACTACTGTAACTACAACAAATTTCACACAGATGTCAAAGCCCTATATTATTATTGGCTACACATACTGACGTGATTTATGGGAAACGCCCCTTATCTTTTCTCAGTCTGTAACACTGGGAAATACCAAATGAAAAAAGAGGTGAACATTTTCAACCACTTACCTTAAAAATGGTGTAAAATGAGTGTCGTTTTCAGAAAGGTTCCAGTAAAGGTCATTGAAGTTCAAATATTCCTTCACGTGCATGAAATGGCACCTTTTTGAAGGCAATGGTTCCATTTTCTAGACAAAGAACCCCTATGGTTCTATATAGCACCCCCAAGAACCTTTTTTTTTAAGAGTGCAGTCTGACAGTTTCAGAGGTTCTCTTAGGACTCCCTTCCTTTTTCTCATTTAATCTCCATGGCAACCACATTCACAGGCAAACGCAGGGGCATGTCACTGAAATGTGTGTGTGTGTGTGTGTTTGTGCATGTGTGTGTGTGTCTCCATGGCAACCACATGGGCAAACACAGAGGCGTAACACTAAAATGTCATTTCCTGCCCTCGACAGGAAGAGTAGTTGTGGGGCAGCTTATGGCTGGGTGCCTGTGTGTGTGAGTGTGTGCCTGTGTGTGTGTGTGTGTGTGTGTGTGCCTGTGTGTGTGTGTGTACGGGGGGTGGCGGGTCTCTTAAATGTCAAACTCAATTACTTTGAGCGGGGGAAGAGCAGTGCTCATCACACACACACACACACACACACACACAAGCAAAAACACACACATAGAAAGAGACGGCACAGCAGAACTTATCAACTTAATAACAATTTGGCACATCACAAATACATAGGTCTTAATTAGCCTCATCACTAGCATTGACTATGTAGCTCATAGGCTAATACTGCCATTGACTACATAGGTCTTAATTAGCTTCAATAGATCAATCAACTTCAACATTTGTTCTAATATTCAATAGCCATTGGTTCTACTACTCATAGTCTACTATAGACATTGGTTCTAATACTCATAGTCTACTATAGCCATTGGTTCTAATACACATAGACTATTACTATAGCCATTTGTTCTAATACCCAGTCTACTATAGCCATTGGTTCTAATACACATAGACTACTATAGCCATTGGTTCTAATACTCATAGTCTACTTTAGCCATTGGTTGTAATACCCAGTCTACTATAGCCATTGGTTGTAATACCCAGTCTACTATAGCCATTGGTTCTAATACACATAGACTACTACTATAGCCATTGGTTCTAATACTCATAGTCTACTTTAGCCATTGGTTCTACTACCCAGTCTACTATAGCCATTGGTTCTAATACTCATAGTCTACTATAGCCATTGGTTCTAATACTCATATACCCCTTTTCCACCGCCTGGAACCAGGTGCTGGTTCTGGGCTGGTGCTCGTGCCAGTTCGTTGTTGGTGCTACCTGCCGATTATCCAAGAACCCTTTTCGGTTTTCCACTGGCTGAGAGCCAGAGTTTTGCTACGTCGCTACCAAAGATTCCAGAGCGGAGCGCGTCCCTGCATGCGCTACCGTTGTCCTAGTAACCGGACATAACAGAAGTCAGCTGGCGCTCGTAACAACAACAACAGTGGAGGACTACATTTTACCCACTCTATTAATTTTAGCTTTACAGATGTACGCATCTATACAAAGACGCAGATATGCAGTCCGTGATGGCCATCTGCAAAAGTTGCGTTCCCGAAGAAAGGTAATTATCTTGTGTATATATATAGTAATGAGCGATAAAGCTTATATATAGGCTCTATTTTTGTTCACTACCAGTAATGAGCGATATAGCCTAAGCTGGGTTTGAGATATTACTAGGCCTATGAAAGCCCATTTGCATTGTTTCAATATGGCTATTTGGCAGCTATAGAGAGGAGGTAGACAGACAGACAGACATTGTAAGATAAGAAAAGATATGAAAATAAACCAAATAGGCCTAACTAAGATTTTACACTTGCAGGTTCTGTTATGGCTGAAGGCAAGGAGGCGATGTCACACTGTTTGGGCATATCCTCGGTCTCAGCATTGGTGGGACACAGTTGTGCCAGATTTCACCGCCACACAATTCATTCAGAATTTCAGATTGTCACGGGAATCATTTGACTGCATTTGTGATGAGGTCAAGCATCTCATGGGCAAAACAAATACAAATTACCGCTTGTCTGTGCCCCTTAAAAAACGTGTTGCAATTGCGCTATGGAAGCTGGCCACTGGGGGTGAATATAGGACCATCAGCCATCTCTTCGGGGTAGGTATGAGCACCGTGTTCAATTGCCTACAGGATTTTTGTGACGCTGTCATCAATGCCCTCCTGCAGAAACACATCGTCACACCCGATACTGCCAAAGAAATGTCCGCTTATTTTCGTAAGCATTGGAGGGTGCCACAATGTGTTGGAGCAATACATGGGAGCCATATCCCCATCACTGCACCTGAGGAGTACCCCCGCGATTTCTTCAACAGGAAAGGGTGGCATTCAATTGTGCTCCAGGCAGTTGTTGATGGTAAAGGCATGTTTTGGGATGTTTGTGTGGGCTTTGCAGGAAGTGTACATGATGCAAGAGTGCTCAGACAATCACATTTATGGGAATTACTTAGTGATGGGGAGTTGCTAGGTCAAAACAAAATGAACATCTCAGGTGTCAGCATCGGACACTACCTCATCGGTGACCCTGCTTACCCAATGCAGAGCTGGCTGATGAAGCCCTTCTCTGACACAGGACGATTGACCCCTGAGCAACACACCTACAATTACAGGATGAGCAGTGCCAGGTCTGTTGTAGAAACGGCTTTTGGACGATTAAAGGGACGTTGGAGGTGTCTCCTCAAAAGAAATGACTGCAAGCTTGAGTTGAGCAAACGAATGACACTGACCTGCTGTGTGCTGCATAACATTTGTGAGGAACATGGTGACAGTTTCGTTGAGGAGTATATTGACAGGCAGTCACACATTCAGCCTTCAGTTCAGGCATTGCCGGAGCATGGTGAGCCAGAGGGGACAGACATTAGAACTGCCTTAATGAATTACTTCAATATAAGAGAGGAGTAAATTATTTATGATGACCTTCATTACACTTGTGATAAACAGCCATTGAACAGGCCAATTCAACTGTGTATATGTGGTTATTGAAAAAAAGTGGAATTTAACATTTTAAACTGCTTAGTTAAAACAACCTTTCAATCAAAACAGCTTTTTCCCAGGATGATGGAATAAGGGGTTAAGAATGAATCATTATGAAAATCTCTTTAATGATAAGTAGTTAAATATTACAAGAATAAATAAATAGTTCATATGTGTAGATATCTTATTTAAATTTTACAAGGAGGGTAGTTAAATATTACAATAATAATTGAATAGTTATATATTTGTATATTTATATTTATATTTAATTACTGATACTAAAAATGTACTAGGTCTATTTCTTTGTTTGGGACTCCATCACAGCTACTATGCGCCCCATAAACCCAAGGAAAGTGGCAGAATCGGTCTCCATCTTTTTGGTTGACTCTTTGATGATTTCCATGAATTTGGTATCAGACTTTTCCGTGTATTCTATGAGGTCCTCATTTTCTCGTTTTCTTTTACCTGTACACACAAAAAAAAACAGTCCAGATCCAATTTTAACAGAATGACAAGTAGCCTAAGTTCTCCCATTAAGACTCAGAGAAGGAAATGTTGGACAAGTATTTAATTTGAACAGATATGGTTACAAATATATTTAATAACAGAGTAATTGGCGTAGGCCCCATCCATGGTCCAGGACATCGTATTTCTCCCATTAAGACTCAGAGAAGGAAATGATAGACAAGTATTTAATTTGAACAGATATGGTTACAGATATATTTAATAACAGAGTAATTGGCGTAGGCCCCATCCATGGTCCAGGACATTGTATATCTTGGCCCGGCAGATCCTGCTTGGTGCGAGCCAGCAGGGGGCGGAGCCTACCCCCTGGACGAAGGACAGGGACCCATCTGGTGGTGGTGGGGAAGGAGGAGGAGATTTCGTGGTTCGGAGCCTGGAACAGCAAGAGCGAACATGTTAGGCGGAACTATAAAGCAGATGGCACGATTTGATTGGACGAGCAGTTGGTAAACGAAGCTCTCGAGTCTTCCTGGTAGAACTTGTGCTTAAAGCTTTCATTTCCTTCAGTAGAGATTGCCAATGTGTCATCTCGGAGGCTTAAACAAATCACGTTTGGTAGGTTGCATCATATGAAATATGCAGAGTATAAATAATACAGGCTCTTTAACACAATATTTGTTTAACAATTCGTACCTCGCCTTGCTTGCGGAGGGGCCAATCCACCAGCTACTGTCGGTGAGCAGCTTGTCGGTTGTGGCGTCGATGGTAACGCTAGCTCCACATCACTCAAAACTTCCTCAGTTACTATCTCTAATCAAAGCAAAAGAACAATATTTAGCCTATTGGAAAAAACTGAATAGCAAACCTGCAACACCGGACTGGTGAGGTGTACACTGACTGTTTATTACCAATGACTTTAACCAGAGAGGATTCAAGACTATCCAAGATAATATTAACATTTACTCATGTAACTATGGTTACGGGACGCTAGCGATTATATCAGCTGACTGCTAACAAAAACAACTTTACCATACAGCATATAGCCAAAAGTATATGTTGAAACCAGACATACCTAGTAATACATGAGTCCAGACAACCAGTTAAACACTTGAAAAAAACTTGCCTGAAGCAGGGAAATTGTGTTGGTCTGCGTTGTCATCTACAATTGCCTCCAACATTGCGGTTGCTGAGTTCAGCGCTCCTGTTGTCTGACAAGCCGGTCTGTCACCGAGGACTGAGTCTAATATCTCATAATGAGGGTTGTGTTTCCGTGGCCTTCCACTGCCACTTCGCCCGAGATCTTTCTTTTGGTCCCTGTATTCTTTTTTAAGTTTTTTTATTTTATTGATGAGTTGGTCCGCATTACGGTCGTACCCCGCAATTGACATCTCCTGCTGTAACTTGTCAAAAATAGGCTTTGTCCTCATTGTACCTTCTAATTTATTTTGTATTTCTGTGGAGGACCACAGACTCAAAAGACATGCCGTTTCCTCCGCAGACCACTGCTGTTTTGAATTATCCATAATTGTCCAATATTTCAAAATCTGACTCGTCCGTATTTGGTCTTTTTAAAAATGGCGGCGTAAATGTCTAATTTTTGTTGATTGTCACGTTACGATATCCCCGCCCCTAAACCAGAACGTCACCGGTTCTTGTTTCTGGACCAGCGCTAAATTGGTGCTGAGTTGGAACCTGCTTTCTGGAACCAGGGCCAGGCTTATGTGTGTGGAAAATCTAAGAACTGGTTCAAGATGTGGCACTGGCTCCGAACCAGCACTGAAACCGCCTTGGTGGAAAAGGGGTAATAGACTACTATAGCCATTGGTTCTAATACACATAGACTACTATAGCCATTGGTTCTAATACACATAGACTACTACTATAGCCATTGGTTCTAATACTCATAGTCTACTATAGCCATTGGTTCTAATACTCATAGTCTACTATAGCCATTGGTTCTAATACTCAGTCTACTATAGCCATTGGTTCTAATACTCATAGTCTACTATAGCCATTG
>JAGFZM010006563.1:0-12790 GCA_017657215.1 Limnothrissa miodon | reverse complement strand
GCTGTCTTCCTATCATTTGTTACTTTCCGCCTGGGACACACACACACCAGATAGTCTTGATATGAGATCACTATGCACAATAATGTGTGTGTGTGTGTGCTGCTCATTCTACGGAGGAGGAACTCCACCACCACCACCTACACAGATACCAAACACAGTGTCTGCCGAGTGTGTGTCTATAAGTGTGTGTGTGTGTGTATGTGTGTGTAAAGTGAGGTCCCAGTAAAGTCACCTTCTATCTTTAGAACCCTTTAGAATCTGAGCTGTCAGACTCAATTATGTAAAACCATGTCAAAATGCCAGGGTGTCCGCAAGAAACACACACACACACACTGACATATGGACACACACACACGTAGATACACACAGACACACATTGACATATGGACACACACACACTCACAGAAGCACCCATACACACGCACAACACACAAAGATACACGCATGCAGAGACATGATGAGACAGACGTGTGTGTGTGTGTGTGAGTACACACTCTTAAAATAAAAGGTTCCATATAGATCCTTTAAGGGTTCTATAGCTTGGTACATATATGGCACCCTCAAAAGGTTCTATATAGAACCATTTCAGAGGGTTCAATCAAAAGAACCCTAATGGTTCTTTGATTTTTTTAAAAGGGGTTCTAAATTGCACCTTTAAAAGGTTCATTATCTTTTATTATTATTATTATTATTATTATTATTAATAATAAAGAATGAGTGGAAAGATTGTTAAAATGTGACTATTTATTATTCAAAAAAGTTCACATTCAAAAACATTTAAAAGTTAAATAAGTTAAGAAAATGAAATAATTAGTGTAAACATTTCTAAAAGTTAGAAATAGAAATAAACAACATATAACTGACAAAAACAGAAAGAAAATCATGAATAAATCTGGTTGTAAAGTTTCAGGACAGGGACAGAAACAGAGTTCTTTCCATTTTGCATTTTAAATAAATAGTGCTCTGCAAAGCAAAGTATGCCTGATGTTTTTGGGGTACTCCACACCAAAGACAAAGTACACCTCTAACAGGCATTGGAGCGCGTGGGGAATGTCCATCTCTCCACTTGTAATGGTCACGCCGTCCATCTTTATTGATGCCTTACGAGAGAGGAGGGGAGTCGCTGCATCATGAAGTATGATCACTGGAAATGGGCTAGGTGGTTCCTATGTAAATGAGAGATGTTTAAGTGTACTGACTGAATTTCTGATCTTGACAAAACAAAGACATGTACAGTAAATCACTACAATAACAAATATAGAAACAATAAATACCTCATCTAAGCAATAGAGGAGTTTTGCTTTCTCTTTGAAGAGCTCGGGGAGGATAAGAATGGCTGCTGCACTCTGCTGAAGGTCTGGAATTTCAAAAGAAAGAAACTTTGTTTTCATAAAACCGTAGTTTTATAGAGAAAATTTAGGGTGAGTGTGTGTGTGGGGGGGGCATTTTATGACATATGTACCATCTGCGTTGGCCTCAAATCTTAACAGGGTGTCAAGTATCTTCTTATAACTTCCCTGTTGAGCTGCCCTGATGATGTTAGGCGTCATCATAGTGAGGGTATTCTGGAGGGTTAGCTCCATATCCTGTCCAAAACGCAGCCTCATTTCATGATGCAGCTGCAAAAGACAGAGGAATAGTTCTAAGGTTTTTTTCTCCAATTCCCAAGCAATGCAACAGTTCAATGCATACACCTGCTTGCTTCTCTGTATATGAAATGTCAAAGTTCACCCTACTCCATTAAGACTCTCTGGAGATAACTGCCAAATCTGAATATTAGCTGTAGATGACATCCCAGGGGAATGTTGTGGGATGTCCATGGTGTGCAAGATGGATCTTGAACAATCAGAAAATGCTAAATATTTTAATTGGACCTTATTGTATAATTCCTATTAGCTTCTTACCAGCTCGGGCACCTGAAGAAAGGGGAACATCTCCAGCACCTCGTTTGTTGGCTTGGTCATGTACTCAACCCTCTTGTAGAGTGTACGTTTCATTCTGTCCATTATGTTGGTGAGGTCTGGCTGGCGCCGGTACAGCTCATTATTGATGGCCTTAATGTGCTCCTGGTAACTCAGGTCATCCTCCCCAACACTTTCGAGGTCCACTACAATCTAAAAAACAACCATAAAAATATAGAAATTAATAATTTAAACAATGTGCAATAAACAAACTACAGGAATTAAGTATGTGAGAAGCGCTTGAATCATTAATACTGTATATTACGCACCTCTTGTGTTGGACTATAATTGCCCCAACAAGTCTGGATTGAATAGTCATTCCTATGTCTCTTTGCCCTCTGCAATTAGTCATAAGATATTGGCCATTTTTTATTGTACTTGTAAATGGTGACCACACTGACTAGCAAGTTGACAGACAGACATACAGGCAGGGACAATAACGGTCTAAAAACAAGAATCCTGGTACCTGATCTCCAGGCGAGTCCTCCACAACCCTCTGTCTTTTGGCACCAAACTTTTTCTTCATCTCCTGGACTGTTGCTAAGTTCACTAAAGGGGACCTTTCTTTCTTGAACTTATTACGTAAGCACTCCAGCAGGGTTTCCTGCGGATGTTGTTATGCATTATGAGAGCTACAGTACATATAATATAACATTTAAAAATTTAACTGAAAAAAAAAAAAAAAACAATGGTTGAATAAAAAAAATAAAAAAAAAAAGTTAACATATATACTTACATATCCAGAGCAGCTGTGGTCTTTCAAAAATGGAAACCTGGTGATCAGACATCCCAAGACATCTGTGTACTTTTTATGGTTTGGGTACCTGAAAGGTCATGTTTAGAATTAAAACCTTTTGTAGCTAGAACTAGAGTATAGATCGGAACTTGAGTATAAACCAAAGCTTCAACAATACCATGTGTATTTTGAGATGTTGTCAAACAACACTTGGATCAACCCAGCTCGTAAATGGGACTTGTCTTTTTTTTTAAAGATGGGTCTTTTCTTTGGAGAGCTTCCTGTAGCTCTGGTGGCAGAACAGGCAGGGTGTAAAATGCTGGCCATGACTCCTGGCCTCTTTGACTATGAACAGAAAAAAAGACAGAGACATATACCATTATTCCTTTTCCACTTGCAAAAAAAAAAAAAAAAAAATCTTCTTGACTGAAAATTACGCTGAATTGCTGTAGACTTACTGGCTACTTGGCTCTGCAGGTAATACATTGGAATTTGTTGAATATGATTGTCTATAGACAGAAAAGATAACATTTGGTCCAACACACATTCATAGCAAAACTCTCCTCATTTTACAACAATGAAAGCTCTAAGCGAAAGTTCTACCAGGAAGACTCTAAGCGTTACGTCACTAATCGTTTGTCCAATCATATGAACTCACCTGCTTTATAGACCCGCCTAACAGTTTCGCTCTTGCTGTCGCAGGCTCAGTGTCCGAAATCCCCACCTCCCTCCCCACCACCGCCAGATGGGTCCCTGCCCTTTGTCCAGGGGGGAAGGCTCCGCCCCCTGCCCGCTTGAACCAGGCAGGATCTGCTGAGTCCGGATAAGCCGAATCCTGGACCATGGACTGGGCCTACGCCAAATATTGTTATTGTATATATGCTATAATATAATCAGTGAATCTGATTAAATATTTGTACTCTATTTTAATTCTCTGAGTCTTAATGGGAGAAATATATTTCATACTTACTGAGCCAATGCTGATGTGTTGCGCAACTTTTCCAACTCTTTCAAAAACATGACCTGGTGTTTCATCAGTGGAAAAAGTTTTTCAGTCATTCTTTCTGTTAACTGCAGAAGCGTTTCCCCATCAATTTGTTGTTCTGTTGATGTAAGAATTACAACACATTTGAATTATATTAAATAACCAATTTAAACAAGAGTTCAGTTATACATCATTCTTCAATCATTTTTAAAGCCAGTTGTAGGGAGCAGGATTTTACCTCTGGACGCAATGATGAAGCTTAAGGAACATATTGTCATCAATAACATAGCTGTCCAGAGAATGGTAATCTCTTTCATCCCCAGGATAAACAACAACCCTTTCCTCTTGTTCCTCCAAAGAGTAGGCATGGTAATGGCTATTAAATGTCTTGGGAATCCGTAATTTTCCAAAGATAAGCCAGAGAGCTCTAAACTGAATAATCTTAGCTATTTTCATGAAGATGGGAATGTCCTCCTTTACCACATCAATTATGATGTTGTCACCTTCTTTGTATGTACAATTATTAGTCAGTAGAGAGCTAACAACTCCCACTTTCTCACACATGGGGATGTTTTCAACCCCACTCTTTACTGCAATGCCTTCCTGAATGTCTAGTGGAAGAGATCTAAATGGGATTTGACGTTCACCTTCAGTGTATGAGTTCTGGCGGAGAATATCCAAGGATGTCAATTCCCAACACTGGCGCAGCTGGTGTCTTTTGGAGAGAGTGTCACAAAGATTTTTGAAGTTGCTAGTGTTGTGAGATAACCTCTTAAAATACTGATGTTTACCCTCAAAGCGCATGCACCACAGCTGTTTCAGTGGACCAAACTCTAACATAAGACAGGATAGTGAATGAGATAGTGTAGTTTAGGTGTGAAGGTCTCCAGGAAAACTGTCTTAAAAGAGGAGAGAAATTCACCAATTTGTAAGGCAAGGACAGGAATGGTGCTCTTCCTGATGCAGGGAGCAAGGATTATATCGCCTATTTCTCTGCACTTAAGATAGATATCCCAGTGTATTTCGCCCTCTGGAATGTAATGTCCAATGAGGAGTGGTAAAATCCTAAATAAACACAAGTTTTGTGCCGCTGATCCAGTTAACTTCTGTTTCAGTACGCTCTGTGGTAGTGTCTGTGGGATGTTACCTCTATCATTTTTCCCAATCGTGAAGGCTTCCAGCTCTGAGTTAATGTCATTCAGAGTTACAGTTTTCAGGTGATGAAGTGCAGTGATAACTTTACAAACAACAATTGGTATGATGCCCTCTAGGAAATCATGCATTAGATCTGGTGGAAATGCTCGGGTGACGTCAAAGTAAGGAAGCTCAGCAAATGGACACTCCTTCACTACTCCATGGGTCTGTTTTGACAGTTGGTTAATCTCCTGAAGTGCAGTAAGGTGGTAATTATGAACATTCGAGCACCTAATTTGCACACTGTCTTCATTTAAATGTGCCTTTAAATCTGCATATGCAGTCATGCAAAATCTGCACACACGTCCACTGCTAAAACAGCATGTAAATCCAGCTAAATTGTGAGCTGATAAATTGTCTGCTGAAATGGTTGCTAGGGCCCCCTTTAAAAAATGATGCCGGTCATCCACACAAATCTCAATTCCATTTGTGTGTAATTCTTTGAGATCCAGAAGAAGAGGACGAAGAATGTCCTTGTGGTGGTACCTCTGAAAAAGCTGATGTCGTATCAGAAGACACAGGTGTATGTGCCGCAACAGGGATTTGTATTTTTGATGTAGATTTCCAATTGTGAAATAAAATTTTTAAATAACATTTTTTAGAGCCTAATGGATTCACAACCTCAAATTCATCTGTGTAAAGGTGAATGCGAATAATGCTTGGATCACCAAAAAATGGTGGAGATTGGAAAATATTACCATCTGTGAAATCCTTCAAAAAACAGTTTGAAACCTTCTCACACCCTTGTTGAAAGGAATAAAAAATGTCTGGTTTCTCTAAAAAAAAACTTTCAAAACAGCATTCAGTGGCACATATTGAAAAGAGTCTTCCTTGCCCTTGGTGTTAACACCAAGAACATAACGAACTGGTTCCACAAAATCCAGATTCTCTTTACTAAACTGTATTAATCTGTATTCAGATTTAACATACTCAAATGCACGATCAAAAAGAGTTTCATCTGACAGTAGGTTGTCCAACTGCTCATGGTCTCTTAATATCAAACCTGACTGATCCAAGTGAAACTTAATGAGATCGGCATAATGTTGTTGAAAAAATCGTAATACAAATTGAAGATTTTCAACAATTGTGTCCTGGGTAACTTTGGGGAGGAGGTGTTTCTCTTGGAGATTTAATATAGAAAGTGCCACATGCTTTTGAAGACCTGACAGCTAAGTATTTAAATCTGGCAGAATTTCATTAATTGACTGCACATCTTCTAAGTCGTCCAACTGATCAGTCTCAATTTCAACAGGGGGTGTAAAACTATCAATCTGACCAACTGCATTCCGTCCAAAGGCAGTCCTGTGTTTCCTGTAAATATGTGTTCTAAAGCCAGGTATTGTTGTGTAACTTTTTGTACATCCCTCTAAGTTGCAAACAACACGGAAATTTGGAAGATGATGATGCTGTAAATGTAGATGTTGCAAGTATTTTGCTAGATTGAATTTAATGACATCACAAACTGGACATTTGAAAATAGTTGAATCCATTACCTCTGAAGACTTCTTTTGAGTCAATTAAGTTTACTGACTGGAGCCATTTGCATACATCATCAACACTCCAGTGTTCAACCATCTGAAATGAAAACAAAAATATTAAGCCACAATTGTAACAGTTAAGAGTAAAGTCCTAATTGTTCTGTGATTCTTAGTTATCATGGACAGGAGATGTGTTGTGCACTGTTGCCTTAAATACGGTTACTATTGCTTACAGCCTAGAAATCTAACGCATCTTAGAAGCAGAAAATAGTTTAGTCTGACCAAACTTTTGTGATGTCGTTGGATATGCTTAACAAGATAATTGTAGGACTTAATTGCAGGACTGTCCACAGTAGCCAAGAGAGTCAAATGTTGTCATTTGAATAGGCTTTGGCATTAGTGAAAACACCTTTACAGCTATGTAACGTTATAGCTAATGAGCAAAAGCCTAAGCTAAATAGCCAAACTCAGGGAGGGGGGGTTGTAATTTACAAGTTTCCACACAAATATAAATCGTTAGATGACTATATAGACCTAACGATTGATTTGTACAATATAACTTAAGATGCCAAACAGAAACAGAGACTATAAAAAAGACAATCTACAGCTAAATCACTTTAAGCTGTATATTTGGCTGACGTTAGCCATCACAAATCCACACTAGTAGCAATTGACGTCAAGTCTTAAAATACCGGGCTTGTCATTGAACTACAATTCGCATACAACTTCAAAACGTGATATTTTAAGTATCAGATTGACAAAGAAGTAGAAAACGTATCTTAATAAGGAATCCAACAATGTGAACTGTATTTACTGTGGGTAACATAACATCGGTAACTACTGTAACTACAACAAATTTCACACAGATGTCAAAGCCCTATATTATTATTGGCTACACATACTGACGTGATTTATGGGAAACGCCCCTTATCTTTTCTCAGTCTGTAACACTGGGAAATACCAAATGAAAAGAGGTGAACATTTTCAACCACTTACCTTAAAAATGGTGTAAAATGAGTGTCGTTTTCAGAAAGGTTCCAGTAAAGGTCATTGAAGTTCAAATATTCCTTCACGTGCATGAAATGGCACCTTTTTGAAGGCAATGGTTCCATTTTCTAGACAAAGAACCCCTATGGTTCTATATAGCACCCCCAAGAACCTTTTTTTTTAAGAGTGCAGTCTGACAGTTTCAGAGGTTCTCTTAGGACTCCCTTCCTTTTTCTCATTTAATCTCCATGGCAACCACATTCACAGGCAAACGCAGGGGCATGTCACTGAAATGTGTGTGTGTGTGTGTTTGTGCATGTGTGTGTGTGTCTCCATGGCAACCACATGGGCAAACACAGAGGCGTAACACTAAAATGTCATTTCCTGCCTTCGACAGGAAGAGTAGTTGTGGGGCAGCTTATGGCTGGGTGCCTGTGTGTGTGAGTGTGTGCCTGTGTGTGTGTGTGTGTGTGTGTGTGCCTGTGTGTGTGTGTGTACGGGGGGTGGCGGGTCTCTTAAATGTCAAACTCAATTACTTTGAGCGGGGGAAGAGCAGTGCTCATCACACACACACACACACACACACACACACAAGCAAAAACACACACATAGAAAGAGACAGCACAGCAGAACTTATCAACTTAATAACAATTTGGCACATCACAAATACATAGGTCTTAATTAGCCTCATCACTAGCATTGACTATGTAGCTCATAGGCTAATACTGCCATTGACTACATAGGTCTTAATTAGCTTCAATAGATCAATCAACTTCAACATTTGTTCTAATATTCAATAGCCATTGGTTCTACTACTCATAGTCTACTATAGACATTGGTTCTAATACTCATAGTCTACTATAGCCATTGGTTCTAATACACATAGACTATTACTATAGCCATTTGTTCTAATACCCAGTCTACTATAGCCATTGGTTCTAATACACATAGACTACTATAGCCATTGGTTCTAATACTCATAGTCTACTTTAGCCATTGGTTGTAATACCCAGTCTACTATAGCCATTGGTTGTAATACCCAGTCTACTATAGCCATTGGTTCTAATACACATAGACTACTACTATAGCCATTGGTTCTAATACTCATAGTCTACTTTAGCCATTGGTTCTACTACCCAGTCTACTATAGCCATTGGTTCTAATACTCATAGTCTACTATAGCCATTGGTTCTAATACTCATATACCCCTTTTCCACCGCCTGGAACCAGGTGCTGGTTCTGGGCTGGTGCTCGTGCCAGTTCGTTGTTGGTGCTACCTGCCGATTATCCAAGAACCCTTTTCGGTTTTCCACTGGCTGAGAGCCAGAGTTTTGCTACGTCGCTACCAAAGATTCCAGAGCGGAGCGCGTCCCTGCATGCGCTACCGTTGTCCTAGTAACCGGACATAACAGAAGTCAGCTGGCGCTCGTAACAACAACAACAGTGGAGGACTACATTTTACCCACTCTATTAATTTTAGCTTTACAGATGTACGCATCTATACAAAGACGCAGATATGCAGTCCGTGATGGCCATCTGCAAAAGTTGCGTTCCCGAAGAAAGGTAATTATCTTGTGTATATATATAGTAATGAGCGATAAAGCTTATATATAGGCTCTATTTTTGTTCACTACCAGTAATGAGCGATATAGCCTAAGCTGGGTTTGAGATATTACTAGGCCTATGAAAGCCCATTTGCATTGTTTCAATATGGCTATTTGGCAGCTATAGAGAGGAGGTAGACAGACAGACAGACATTGTAAGATAAGAAAAGATATGAAAATAAACCAAATAGGCCTAACTAAGATTTTACACTTGCAGGTTCTGTTATGGCTGAAGGCAAGGAGGCGATGTCACACTGTTTGGGCATATCCTCGGTCTCAGCATTGGTGGGACACAGTTGTGCCAGATTTCACCGCCACACAATTCATTCAGAATTTCAGATTGTCACGGGAATCATTTGACTACATTTGTGATGAGGTCAAGCATCTCATGGGCAAAACAAATACAAATTACCGCTTGTCTGTGCCCCTTAAAAAACGTGTTGCAATTGCGCTATGGAAGCTGGCCACTGGGGGTGAATATAGGACCATCAGCCATCTCTTCGGGGTAGGTATGAGCACCGTGTTCAATTGCCTACAGGATTTTTGTGACGCTGTCATCAATGCCCTCCTGCAGAAACACATCGTCACACCCGATACTGCCAAAGAAATGTCCGCTTATTTTCGTAAGCATTGGAGGGTGCCACAATGTGTTGGAGCAATACATGGGAGCCATATCCCCATCACTGCACCTGAGGAGTACCCCCGCGATTTCTTCAACAGGAAAGGGTGGCATTCAATTGTGCTCCAGGCAGTTGTTGATGGTAAAGGCATGTTTTGGGATGTTTGTGTGGGCTTTGCAGGAAGTGTACATGATGCAAGAGTGCTCAGACAATCACATTTATGGGAATTACTTAGTGATGGGGAGTTGCTAGGTCAAAACAAAATGAACATCTCAGGTGTCAGCATCGGACACTACCTCATCGGTGACCCTGCTTACCCAATGCAGAGCTGGCTGATGAAGCCCTTCTCTGACACAGGACGATTGACCCCTGAGCAACACACCTACAATTACAGGATGAGCAGTGCCAGGTCTGTTGTAGAAACGGCTTTTGGACGATTAAAGGGACGTTGGAGGTGTCTCCTCAAAAGAAATGACTGCAAGCTTGAGTTGAGCAAACAAATGACACTGACCTGCTGTGTGCTGCATAACATTTGTGAGGAACATGGTGACAGTTTCGTTGAGGAGTATATTGACAGGCAGTCACACATTCAGCCTTCAGTTCAGGCATTGCCGGAGCATGGTGAGCCAGAGGGGACAGACATTAGAACTGCCTTAATGAATTACTTCAATATAAGAGAGGAGTAAATTATTTATGATGACCTTCATTACACTTGTGATAAACAGCCATTGAACAGGCCAATTCAACTGTGTATATGTGGTTATTGAAAAAAAGTGGAATTTAACATTTTAAACTGCTTAGTTAAAACAACCTTTCAATCAAAACAGCTTTTTCCCAGGATGATGGAATAAGGGGTTAAGAATGAATCATTATGAAAATCTCTTTAATGATAAGTAGTTAAATATTACAAGAATAAATAAATAGTTCATATGTGTAGATATCTTATTTAAATTTTACAAGGAGGGTAGTTAAATATTACAATAATAATTGAATAGTTATATATTTGTATATTTATATTTATATTTAATTACTGATACTAAAAATGTACTAGGTCTATTTCTTTGTTTGGGACTCCATCACAGCTACTATGCGCCCCATAAACCCAAGGAAAGTGGCAGAATCGGTCTCCATCTTTTTGGTTGACTCTTTGATGATTTCCATGAATTTGGTATCAGACTTTTCCATGTATTCTATGAGGTCCTCATTTTCTCGTTTTCTTTTACCTGTACACACAAAAAAAAACAGTCCAGATCCAATTTTAACAGAATGACAAGTAGCCTAAGTTCTCCCATTAAGACTCAGAGAAGGAAATGTTGGACAAGTATTTAATTTGAACAGATATTGTTACAAATATATTTAATAACAGAGTAATTGGCGTAGGCCCCATCCATGGTCCAGGACATCGTATTTCTCCCATTAAGACTCAGAGAAGGAAATGATAGACAAGTATTTAATTTGAACAGATATGGTTACAGATATATTTAATAACAGAGTAATTGGCGTAGGCCCCATCCATGGTCCAGGACATTGTATATCTTGGCCCGGCAGATCCTGCTTGGTGCGAGCCAGCAGGGGGCGGAGCCTACCCCCTGGACGAAGGACAGGGACCCATCTGGTGGTGGTGGGGAAGGAGGAGGAGATTTCGTGGTTCGGAGCCTGGAACAGCAAGAGCGAACATGTTAGGCGGAACTATAAAGCAGATGGCACGATTTGATTGGACGAGCAGTTGGTAAACGAAGCTCTCGAGTCTTCCTGGTAGAACTTGTGCTTAAAGCTTTCATTTCCTTCAGTAGAGATTGCCAATGTGTCATCTCGGAGGCTTAAACAAATCACGTTTGGTAGGTTGCATCATATGAAATATGCAGAGTATAAATAATACAGGCTCTTTAACACAATATTTGTTTAACAATTCGTACCTCGCCTTGCTTGCGGAGGGGCCAATCCACCAGCTACTGTCGGTGAGCAGCTTGTCGGTTGTGGCGTCGATGGTAACGCTAGCTCCACATCACTCAAAACTTCCTCAGTTACTATCTCTAATCAAAGCAAAAGAACAATATTTAGCCTATTGGAAAAAACTGAATAGCAAACCTGCAACACCGGACTGGTGAGGTGTACACTGACTGTTTATTACCAATGACTTTAACCAGAGAGGATTCAAGACTATCCAAGATAATATTAACATTTACTCATGTAACTATGGTTACGGGACGCTAGCGATTATATCAGCTGACTGCTAACAAAAACAACTTTACCATACAGCATATAGCCAAAAGTATATGTTGAAACCAGACATACCTAGTAATACATGAGTCCAGACAACCAGTTAAACACTTGAAAAAAACTTGCCTGAAGCAGGGAAATTGTGTTGGTCTGCGTTGTCATCTACAATTGCCTCCAACATTGCGGTTGCTGAGTTCAGCGCTCCTGTTGTCTGACAAGCCGGTCTGTCACCGAGGACTGAGTCTAATATCTCATAATGAGGGTTGTGTTTCCGTGGCCTTCCACTGCCACTTCGCCCGAGATCTTTCTTTTGGTCCCTGTATTCTTTTTTAAGTTTTTTTATTTTATTGATGAGTTGGTCCGCATTACGGTCGTACCCCGCAATTGACATCTCCTGCTGTAACTTGTCAAAAATAGGCTTTGTCCTCATTGTACCTATTTCTGTGGAGGACCACAGACTCAAAAGACATGCCGTTTCCTCCGCAGACCACTGCTGTTTTGAATTATCCATAATTGTCCAATATTTCAAAATCTGACTCGTCCGTATTTGGTCTTTTTAAAAATGGCGGCGTAAATGTCTAATTTTTGTTGATTGTCACGTTACGATATCCCCGCCCCTAAACCAGAACGTCACCGGTTCTTGTTTCTGGACCAGCGCTAAATTGGTGCTGAGTTGGAACCTGCTTTCTGGAACCAGGGCCAGGCTTATGTGTGTGGAAAATCTAAGAACTGGTTCGAGATGTGGCACTGGCTCCGAACCAGCACTGAAACCGCCTTGGTGGAAAAGGGGTAATAGACTACTATAGCCATTGGTTCTAATACACATAGACTACTATAGCCATTGGTTCTAATACACATAGACTACTACTATAGCCATTGGTTCTAATACTCATAGTCTACTATAGCCATTGGTTCTAATACTCATAGTCTACTATAGCCATTGGTTCTAATACTCAGTCTACTATAGCCATTGGTTCTAATACTCATAGTCTACTATAGCCATTG
>JAGFZM010006562.1:0-12399 GCA_017657215.1 Limnothrissa miodon | reverse complement strand
CGGCCTACTCTATAGATCTATAGGTGTGAATGGAGGCAGATGCATGGCAACTGGATGTGGAATAGCATCATGGCAACCAGTTCCGATCACCCAGTGAACATTCTAGAAGAGAACACCTTTGACCGTTGGGAATTCTGTTGCTTTTCTTCCACTAACAAACACATCATGACAAAACGCCTCTAACTGACCAAGAAAGCAGGCCAATGAGTAGCTTCAAATTGGGCTTTTGTGACTCTCATATATACAGTAGTAACAACCCTTCCAGTGATGTCCAGTCCTGTCTCGAGCTGGAGCCTATTTGAAGCTGGAGCCTATCATATCATAAGCCAGTCAAAGAGGAGTGCATTCTGTGGGGTGCAGAAGTGTGTGTGTGTGTGTGTGTGTGTGTGTGTAGGGGAGGCAGCTTGGAATGTGTACTGATGGGCTTTGCCAAACAATAGCAGGCTTAACAGACTCTCCATCCAGGCTCCATGGCTCCAGCCCTGAAAGCGTCACCCAGTCCTCATGTGCTACTCCTCTCCCATCCCATCAGCCATCTCACACACACACACACACACACACACACACACACACACACACACACACGCCCAAGGGCCCATACGAAGGTAGCACACAGCACAACCCACAGAAATGTAGCCTCTTAACTGGAAAATCTTTACCTGTCCTACTCTATGTTATGAATGCCACCTAGTCAAATAGGCAGTAATACTACTAACCACTATTCGTTTGCAATGACTTTACAGAAATGTACTTATATTTTATTTACAGAAATGTAGTTATATATTTTATTTATCAATTTCATTTTGACTTCATTATCAGTGGAAAGATATCCTGGATTTCTTTTGGCTTGAGTTGTTTATAATAGGATTTGAATTGAGGGTTGATAGTGATAGGAAATTATTATAAAAACAATGATTTCTTAACTTAAAATGCATATTTTTATATTTTCAAAAATGGTGGTTTTGCATCTGGAGTGGAGCCTTTACTTGTTGGTACATTATGATGCTAACCAACTCTAACCTTGCATTCATATTACATAGCAATAATGGATACCAGCTTAGGATACTCTTGTTTAATTTCAATCTCAAGAGTCTCATCTATGTGTGTGTGCATGTGTGTGTGTGCACGGGCTTGTGAAAGAATGAGAGAGGTGTGTGTGTGTGTGTGAGAGAGAGAGAGAGAGAGAGAGAGAGAAAGAGCGATAGAGAGAGAGACGGAGAGGTGTGTGTGTGTGTGTGTGTGAGAGAGAGAGAGAGAGAGAGAGAAAGAGCGATAGAGAGAGAGACGGAGAGGTGTGTGTGTGTGTGTGTGTGTGTGAGAGAGAGAGAGAGAGAGAGAGAGAAAGAGCGATAGAGAGACGGAGAGGTGTGTGTGTGTGTGTGTGTGTGTGAGAGAGAGAGAGAGAGAGAGAGAGAGAGAGAGAGACGGAGAGGTGTGTGTGTGTGTGAGAGAGAGAGTGTGTGTGTGTGTGTGTGTGAGCAAGAGAGCGAGCGAGAGAAACAGATGAGTGGGTTGATGAATGAGTGAGAATAAGCTCACTCACTCGTTGAGATAATATTCACTGCACTCATCGCACTCTCCATTTCTAGTCACATTTTTTCTGGTCAGATTTAGCTAATCACATCTCACAGTTGCCTCGCAGTCTGTTCAGCGTTGGCAATCAAAAACTCAACATTCATCCCACCCTGGTTCTGACACTGACACCCAAAAACTGTCAGGCTCATACTCCCAGAGGAGTGGAGAGTGTATGACCCACTGGAATGTGTAATGGTAACCCTCAAAATGGCCACATACATTCATGTTGATGCCTTAAAAAAAAAATATATCACTCTCTATATCTATCCATCTCTATAGCTATCTATCAATCTCTAGTATCTATCCATCTACATTATCTATCTATCTCTCTCTCTCTCTCTCTGTCAATCTATCAACATCAACAGCCAGGCTCTAGCCTTCTAACCTTTCAAGTGTAAACAAACAGCAATCACCAATATCTTCAGTATCTATCTATTAGGGCTGGGCGATTTGGCCTAAAACGAAAATCTAGATTAATTGAACATTTTAACTCGATTACGATTAATGAACGATTACTTTATTTACTTTATTATTTTGCCCTCATAGTTTACTGACAAGTTTTATACAGCAAATATGCTCACATATTACAAGTAGGAGATCTCTATTGTCTCAGTTTTTAAGCTCTCCATGCTCGACATGTCGATGGAATAACGTAGAAGAGCGGGGTCACGTGACTCGGTAGTGTTTTTTAAAGGAAATTAATTGAAATAATTGACCTGGAAAAATTTGATCGATTATAGGTTCTGAATGTCGATTAATATTACGATTATTTTTCGATTAATCGCCCAGCCCTATTATCTATCTATCTATCTATCTATCCATCTATCTATTTATCTATCTATCTATCCATCTATCTATTTATCTATCTATCTATCTATCTATCTATCTGTGTATCAGTCTTCAGTATCTATCTATCTATTTATCTATCCATCTATCTATCCATCTATTTATCTATCTATCTATCTATTTATCTATCTACCTATCTATCTATCTATCTATCTATTTATCTATCTGTGTATGAGTCTTCAGTATCTATCTATCGATCTACCTTAATATCTATATATTTATCTATGAGCAGTACACGTCAACATCTGGGCACTACCTTCTAACCTTTCCAGTGTAAACAAACTGTAAAGTAATCTATCTCTCTCTCTCTCCCTACCTATCTATTTATCTACCAACATCAACAGCCAGGCACTAGCCTTCTAACCTTTCCAATGTAAACAAACCGTAATCGCCAGTATCTATCTATCTATCTATCTATCTATCAATGTATCAATCTTAAAGGGATAGTTCGTTTTTTAACACATTGAGCCCCTTTCACAGGTTGTCTAAAATGAAATAAAGTGGTTGACACCAAAATCTTGATGATTGCTCCTTTCTCGGCTATTTGGGAAATATAGAATCGCCTCTGCCTGCCTTTAAAATGGCTAGCAATGGGCATGTGTTGTTTCTATCCTTAAAACACTGGTTTTAAAAAAGTGCTACTCATGGAGTGATTAGTGGCATTTGCTGATGGTCCAACCCAAGTATCTTTGCAAAATACAGTTTCTGTCATGTTTTATTTGCCATTTTGTAAGTCCCATAGGGATCTATTTGCTCCTTCATATAAACAAAGTGCCAAATAAAACATGACGGAAGCTTTATTTCGCTACATACATGTTTTGGAATATCATTGAGCACCACTAACCACTTGGTGAGTAGCACTTTTTTAAAACCAGTGTTTTAAGGATAGAAACAACACATGCCCATTGCTAGCCATTTTGAAAGCAGGCAGAGGCGATTCTACATTTCCCAAATAGCCGAGACAGAAGCAATCGTCAAAATTTCGATGTCAACCACTTTATTGCATTTTAGACAACCTGTGAAAGGGGCTTAATGTGTTAAAAACCGAACTATCCCTTTAAGTATCTATCTATCAATCTGTCTGTCTATCTTAATATCTATATATTTATCTATGAGCAGTACACATCAACATCTGGGCACTAGCCTTCAAACCTTCTAACCAGCGTAAACAAACAGTAAACAGGTCTATGTAGAGTCCTTAATGAAGAGTGGGCGGACTGGGTGATGATAGTGTGGGCTTGTGTGTAGCAGAGCTTTGGAGTGTGAAGCTATTCATTCCTGTCCCCTTTGCAAGGCTACACATCTATATCTTTCAAAAGGAGAAATATGGTCTGATTTAATCTGTAGCCCTAGAGTTTCAGTGTTGTCATTAAAAAGAATGTTATTTTTTTTAAACATCATAGACTGTATAGTAAACTAGAACTAACAATTAGTGAATGAGGTACATTAATTTTCTTTCATTTTCATTTCACAATGACCCATTCTGTTAACATTAGTTCATGGTTATTATTGGATGTTATTCTGTCTATATTGTATCAAATTGTCTGGCTCTTTTAGCATCCTGTGACCTTGAACCACAGGGCTATTGACTGATTCCCCCTGAATTACTTCTTAAAGGCAATTGATGCTCTATATTAGTTTCCTATTATATAGAACATTTTTGGAAACCATAAGACCGTATGGTTTACTGTATGGTCCTTAATTTCCTCTGGAATAAATAAAGTAGCTCTACCTCTACACTATCCCTGCAGGTCCGTTTGCAGTTCTCCGCGACACTGGCCAGTATACTGCTGAAAACAACCCAATTAGCATATATACCCTAAAGCTTCCATCAGGCCAACTAGATGGTAATGGACCTGAGTGGAAGAGATCCAAAACATGAACATCACAGGCACTAAGGCATGTTGTGCATAAAGTATAGTCTATGATGTGAGACAGCTGTTGTTTGCCTAACCACACTCATCTTGGTGCAATAAGGAAGAAAGAAGGTGGCACATTTTACTCCCTCCCTTAGTTTTCTCCTTTTGCCTGCAGATTGGCTGAGCCCGTCCTGTCTCTGTGTCACCTATCAGGAGAGGAGGCTATGAGACGGTTTCCGGCGATTCACAGTCCATGCCCTTTTGAGGACATTAGGCTCTAAACAGAGCCTACCATTAGAATTGATTTAATTTGATTTCGTATCAGAATATGTTATATCCTGGTGGTCAGTTACATACATGCGCAGGGGGTCAAAGACTTGATAAACGATTTGTCTCCACAGGTGCAGACTTCAAGTCTTTATGTAGTCATCTCTTGCATTACACACTCACGCGTTAGTACCATATTGACTTGACTGGTTCGGAGTAAAATCTAAACGGGCAGCGTAAACCGGGCACATGGCGAGCACACATAGAGGTCGGGCGCAGAGATGTGCCAAGGCCGGGTAGGTCATTAGTTATTACGCGCAAAAGGAAGTCCCCCAGACCATGAACGTGCGTGAAGCGCACACCCACCACCCCAACCCCCACCCCTTCTAAATTCCTCAGGGCGGTCAGCATCCATTGTAAGGCATGCGTACGCCAGGACACGACCCCTTAATTCCAACCTAACAGACGAAATGCATTGGCCAACAACAAACATGGGTTTATAAGGACCCTTAATAAAACCAACACAGTGAAATTAACACTTGCTATTGGCATTCAGCATGCTATGATGTCATATTTAAAAGGTCTATATTTAATCAACTGAAAGGAGTTGTTTTTTCCTCATTTAAGATGTGGAAGTCGGACGTAAAATCTTGACTATTCATTTAACGCTTAAATAAACAGTCTGCAATTAAAAATCGACAAGGTGAAAACAATAACCACAGGGAAAATATATAATGAAAAAATAATGGTTTCTATGTCCTCCACGAGCCGACCCTTCACAAGCCACATCTTCTCAAAGCATCATGATTCCTAAAGACGATTAACAAGCTACAGCGACAACCGTGGTCTAGGCTGGTGTCCTGGTCACAGTTGTATTTCTATTCTTACCGTTTTGAGCCGAGGCGTACTGCAGCATTAAGTTTCCAAAAAGGACCACCGCCAGCAACACTGCATTGAGGTGCATTCTTGAGTCTCGGTCTGGGTAACCGATGGTCAAAAGAGATGCAGGTTGAGAGCTATTGACAGCGGAAATAGAAGATGACAGTTGCAGGTAGCCCACAAGCGGGCATTAAAAAATCGGAATGCGTAGTTGCTGGTGTTCTCTGGTCAATGACGACAGCGTTCATAAAAAAATGCAATGATTATTCTTTGGTGTCAAAGGCAGCCTCGGAATGTTTATTGCAAGCCCAGTGGCCAAGAGATGCCGATGGAGGGCCACAGGCGGGGTAGCCTTCATCGGATTTCAGAGTAGCGATCCTTCGATGCCAGTGCGTGCATCCAAAACACTGGCTCACGCGGATCAATGCTGCGTGTTCCACTGCGCAGCAGCGAAATTCACATCCACATCTACACAAGCCCCACTCTGGATGGTTTGTAGTCCAGCACTTGCTTGGAAATCTCAGAAAACCACGACCGGACTGATTTGTCAATAGGAGGCCGTTTCTATTTCCACCTGTCATAAATATTTAATGAGTTAGGCCACCATTTATCATACTGGTGCCAGGTGCGCTGTGTCTAGTCAGGCACTGCCTCATGATTTAGAGAAGACTTCAATGTGTTTCAACCATTTTGGATGCGTTATAGATAAACCAAGCACAAATGACATGAACTTCAATAAAGTATAAAATCGTTTACCCATCAAAACAACACAAAATACAGTATTTTGACGACAAATTTACAGATTGCAATATATCAGCCGAAGGGAAACAATTGTAGTTTTGGTGACATTATAGCAGACGACAATATGACAGTATATTACATTTATTCTACAGTGTTTTTCTAATTCAATCATTAAAATAAAATTTTAAATCAGCAATTATTCTGCACGAACTGCTGTATTTTGAAGAAACCGGCCCATGACACCTGCGGTCCCAACATGGCTTCCGATAATCCGATGGATCTGCTCTCGTGCGGGGCAATGCCGCCATCGCATGGTGATTCGTTAAAGCTCCATTATTATACACCATTAGGCTTATTTTAGGGTAATTATATTCATAATTGAAGTGCAATCAAAATCGGGCACACAAACGGGTTCCCTGCACAAAGAAAGACTCATTTTAAATATTATTTGGTTAAAATATATAGATTTTGGACGATGGATGATGATGGATACACGGCCATTGGTATTCGTAAAATGATTATTATTCTTTATTATTTAATAATAGACCCGGCTCAGAAAGTAATGTGGACCCGTATATTTGCAGTGGACATGAAAATGCTAACATTGTTGCAAAAAGGCGCTTCATGAGTTCAAGCAGAACGTTGTCTGAATGTTTTGTCACTTTGGTATCCATTCCATGTAATACTTTGAATAAACTTGAATTAAAAAAAATCTAATTGTTCAGACCTCTGATATACTCATCTACTACAGCGAACAACATGAGAAGACCAATTATCATTACCCAATGACAGCACAAACTGACTTTCCCTCCACTTTCCTACCCTCCCTCAAAATGTCTATGAAAAATACATTTAAAAAATCAAGGCCCCACCTGCCACCTTCTGGGAGCCAATTATTTGGACAAACCCTGTGGCCAATGGCACACCCTTCTTTGTTCAAAACCAATAGGAATGGAAGTGTGGCAGTTTGCCTGCGGGGAAAAAAACTTTCCCCGGGATCAGAGTTAGTCACGCGTCACCAAACTTTTGCCAATGTGTTCACAACGGTGCTCCCTCTTTTGGAATTTTGACCATTACAACTATTATTATTCTGAGGTGTGTTTAGTATGGGAAGTAGACAACAATGGCTTACAAGACTGAAGAATGAACTTAGCAACAGTCCTCTTGTTTCAAATGTGGCCTTCGGCTTCATACTTATGGGACTAGAAAAGTTGGTTGAGCTGGAGTTTGAGTGTCCTTGCAATCCCAAATGGAATGGTGTGTTTTCTTCCGCTTTCTTCATCATCCCCGCCGTCATGGCCTTTACACTGATGCTGATTATTCAAGGATGCAGATGTGACACTTGGTGTCGCAAGACCGTATCCCTCTCGAGCTTCGTCCCGGCGATCGTGTGGTTGATTCTGCTTTTCCTCGACGGGCAATACTTTGCGTGCGCAATGACGGACTGGAAGGGCAGGTTTGTCATCGTTGACAAAGCAGCGCCGCAAAAATGGTGTGAACCCACGAACGGGGACGACGTCACTCCGCAAGAACTGATGCTTCGCTCGCAGCAGTTATTTGTTGTCTCTCAGGTGAGGACGCGTGGTGAAGGTAACGGATGGGGGCAAACTGTTAGATTGCTCCATTACTGCATATCGGCTGTGCGCGCAGGATTTTTTCAGTCTGGCTTCACATGTTTTGTAGGCACTCTAACTAATGAAATGATACAGAATAATAAAACGAGTGCTGCATGGAATAATTCTAATTCTTCTCTCCTCTGTGTCTTCCGCTCTTTCAGGTCATAGGGATAGCGCTTCTAATTTTCATCTGTGTGGGTCTTGTAGTGTATGTGATTAGAGAGAGCTGCCAACAAGACCTGGAGAGCCAGGATTCCGGCGGCGTAGCGGAGATGACGATGTGCAGCTTGAGTTCACGAAGGACGCGGACGTCATGAAAGTGGGCATCAAAGCCTCCATTGCACAACTCCCCGCTTTGGTCTAAACAGCGGGAGACGACTACCGTAGAAACAGACAATCGTAGGACTTCGTGAAACACCATCCCTGTAAATAAGTTATTTTTTTTCCTCACGGAAAGCTTTACATTTGTATGACCTCATAATCCGACAGATTTGTCTGCAGGACATCTTAATTTTGTATTAAACCTCTGATAGCAACGTTTCTGAAATATAATACACACATTATTTACAGGCCGAAATATTGATTATTGTTGTAAGTATTAACTTGTGGGTTTTTGTTTTATACTTTTTGGTGCTTACAGCATTGTCATCCGTATTGTAACTTTTAACGCAAGTTTTATGATTTTAGTCAAACTGAACCAAAAATATTTATCATGGAACATCATCAACGGTTTTACTGAGCGACATACTGTGAATTGCTCATGGATACAATTACGGATTTGGGCAGATCGTAGTGGTCGTACAGAAGTGATTGTGCGCTGCATGGCACAATTCCTCCCCGGGGATTACGCATGAAGTAATGATGCTAAATGATGTTTAATTATTTTTTTTAAATATGGTTTTGTATAATTCTGTTATAGTATTTGCAACATTGTAGTTCTGATGTTTACAAAAATAATCAGTTTTTTTATAAGTTTATAATGTAAAGTATGGTGGGTATGGATTTTTGAGGCTTCTCATCATAAGTGGTCCAAGCTTTTTTGGGCTAGTTTTTCTGTGTAGTTTTTTCATGGCATTCATAAGTGAATATGGAAAAATGGTTGAAGACCATTTAAAGCTATTCTTAAAACAACAAGCATTTCAAAATTATATTATACTTTCTTTCATGTCAAGAGTAAAACATTTTTAAAATGTTCAGATATTATGATAGATGAGAGTGATACCCAGAGCACTGTCCTTAAAGCCGCATCTCTTTCAATATATAGTGTGAGTTGGCTGAAGTGAGTGATGTGTCAATGAACATCCACGTGATGGAGGACCTGTTGTAACTTGGTCAAAGTCTCTGCGATTGAATAAAAAAAAAAACATTGAAAGCATGAAACTCAGAACACCATATGGGTGAAAGGCAATTCAAAATGAACAAAAAAGAGTTCTGAGTGAACTTCGGTAAACATTCTGGTATGATAGTATTACTTTGTTGATGTCCTGATGTATTTTGTATTTGCATTTGTGCATAGACATCTTGTTTTTTTCTGAATTATAGCCCTTTCCTGTAATTTGTTGTATTGAGATTAAGTGTTTCTTAAGTTTCAAGCCTCATAACTATTTTATTTTTGAATAAATAAAGCTGTAATGTTGACACTGAAATTAAATCAAGGAATCAGACAATCAATCATTGTCACGTACATTTTGCAAGTGCAAAAGCAGATCTTATTGGCCAAGTATACTTGCATATACAAGGGATTTGCCTCTGGTAGGTGTTATGCTCTTCAGACAAGCAACAAGGACGTCCATCAGCATACACACAGTGCAAGACGTAGTCTGGATACATAATGGACATGAGGACAATGGACAATCAACATGATACATGAAAAAGCTGTTAAATTACATATGTAGTCTGTAATTTTCTTGTAATGTGTATCTAATGGAATAATAGTGGACTACTCGCCATCTGAGAGACTGAAAACCTGCCTTAGGCAGTTGGGTTAGCCCCTTGAGCCGTCGGAACTGCCCAAGGTTTCTTCCTCTACCATAACAAGTAAAAACAAAAAACGCTGCTAGGGAGTTTTTCCTTGCCCCTGTTGCTCATTGGGCCTCTTGTGTTAAGCACTTTGTGACATGCCTTTTGTAAAAATGCGCAATATAAATAAAATTGAATTGAATTGAAATAGTCACTCTATTGTGCATAAATAAGGAGAGGGGGCGGTGTTGAATAGGGCGAAATGAAGTGTGTATGAGGAAGAGTGACTTGGGGCTGCTTACAGATGCGCATTGGCTATATGAAAGTTATAAAACATTATGGTTATGATCAGTTGTGTCTCCTTTTAGCTGTTTCCAAAATGCCTGTTGAGATTGATGATAAATAGCAGACTCTGAACAGGAAGTGCACTGTGATTGGCTATTGTGGTGGGCACCACAGTGTGGGCCCCACTCTGTCACAGGGCTGGATCACATTACACCGCTGATAGTGTGGAAAGAAATGGGTTCAACCCCTGCACACGATTAGGCAAATGTGCTCAGTGGAAAACATACATCCTGGAAACCTAAGACGAGTTGGATGAACCCACCTATGCGTATGCTGGCTAAATGGTAAGAAGAGCATTTTTATAGACTTCTAAAATGTCATATAATATTATGTATGTAATGATAATCATGTCCTAGCAGAAAGTCCTAGCAGTCAAGGTATGCTCCAGACCAGTTCTTGGTGTGTGAAATTGTGTGTGAGACTTTAATTGCTTATGGTCTTGTAATGGATTGATGTCTGTCTGATCTTCCATGTCATTATGCCATGCTCTCAAAAACCACTAGATGGTGCTGTTTGCCTGGTTTTACATCCAATTAAGCACCCTTTCATTGTTTTTATATGCCAGTAAACATTTCTATACTAATGCTTTAAATCAATAGTCAGACATTCGAATACTTTGAAATAGGTAGAAATACATATTTGCTTCATATGTCAAGCTGTACAGTATATAAATGCAATCTTTCTCTGTCTCTCACACACACACACACACACACACACTTTCTCTTTCTCTCTCTCTCTCTCTGATCCCTGTCTTTCTGCTTGGGTCAAAGGTTGTCTACCTGCTTGGTCCTGCCTTTAGGGGCTCTTCGGCATCAAAGGTTAGGAGGAAAATAACATAATGTGAGCAATGGTAATCTTGAATGTGGCCAGGTGACTAATGGTACTCCAGCTTGAATTTGGCCAGCTACTGAAGTAATCTGAGCCCTAAGAGTGCATTGGGTTGGAGAATGTTTTGCACCATGTGTTTTTTTTTGTAAGAACACAGTGAGGGTAATTTCCTGTTTGCACTAAGCTTATTGTGCAGACCTTTGCACTTAGACTCTAACATGAATAGGTTATATAGGCACAAGGTAAGGCGTTTACATTTCATTCTGTAGTTAACTTGGGACTCAACACCACTGGTAAAGGTAAGGCTCTAATCAGTAAAAAATCTATGGTTTAACTGGGAAAGGATCAAAACAGATCTAAATACCAACATCAGCGACTGCAAAAAAAGATAAATATTTTAAACTTTATAAAATATTATTTTGGTGTAACCTGGATTATATTGGATCTTTTGTTATTATGTGTGTGGACCTATAGTTCTTATTAGCGTTTAAACTGAGCCCATCAAGGCACTTCAAAAAGGGGGGGCTGGTGGTGGTGGGGGGATCTCCTCTGTGTTTGTGCTTCTTTTGACAAGCCCTGACTTTTGTCTTTTACCCTGCTATGAAGGCATGTCCAGACAACCCACACTCACTGGGACAGTCCCAGTAAATCACTTGTACTGTATGTGGGACTGGCTTTTTACATAAAGCTGTGCTACATAAATTTGAACATGATGTTCGTGTCTGTCTGTCTGTTTTGCACTCAAATGCTTCATTGCTTTTTTTATCTGTTTATCTTTCCCAGGTGTTTCAAAAATGAAGCCACAGATGGTCCTCACAGTATTTCCTCTGGTGCTGGCCATGTCTGTGTGTGCAGTGCATGCTGGGAAGGTTCTCGTGTTTCCCATGGATGGCAGCCATTGGGTCAACATGAACATTTTGATCAAAGAACTCCATTCTAGAGGCCACACAGTCACTGTGTTCAGATCCACAGGTAGCTGGTACATCAAGGAGTCCTCACCGCACTACAACTCCATCTCGGTGGACAGCCCGTCCGGCTTTGACGAGGAATTCCTTAAGATCTTAATCTCTCGCATCCTGCAGATTCAGGCCGACGGAGACTCCAGATGGACGCGGTGGCAGGTGGAGATGGAGCTGATGGAGAAAGGTCAAGAGATGACGAAGATGGAGATCAACATGCTGGCTAAACTGCTGGACGACCACAAGCTCATGCAGTCTCTCAGAGACCAACAGTATGACCTGGTTCTGGCGGACCCAGTCGCACCGGCTGGTGCCATCCTGGCCTATCACCTGAATTTGCCCTTGGTCCTCAACGTCAGATGGACCTCTCATGGCGAAGGCCATTTTGCCATCGCTCCCTCACCGTTGTCCTATGTTCCCATGCCCACGTTTGAGCTCACAGACAAAATGAGTTTCCTCGAAAGGGTGGCAAATGTTGTCTTTTTTGCCTTTTATGAATATCAGTCCCAGTTCCTCATTCGTCCA
>JAGFZM010006561.1:0-12332 GCA_017657215.1 Limnothrissa miodon | reverse complement strand
CGGCCTACTCTATAGATCTATAGGTGTGAATGGAGGCAGATGCATGGCAACTGGATGTGGAATAGCATCATGGCAACCAGTTCCGATCACCCAGTGAACATTCTAGAAGAGAACACCTTTGACCGTTGGGAATTCTGTTGCTTTTCTTCCACTAACAAACACATCATGACAAAACGCCTCTAACTGACCAAGAAAGCAGGCCAATGAGTAGCTTCAAATTGGGCTTTTGTGACTCTCATATATACAGTAGTAACACCCCTTCCAGTGATGTCCAGTCCTGTCTCGAGCTGGAGCCTATTTGAAGCTGGAGCCTATCATATCATAAGCCAGTCAAAGAGGAGTGCATTCTGTGGGGTGCAGAAGTGTGTGTGTGTGTGTGTGTGTGTGTGTGTGTGTGTGTGTAGGGGAGGCAGCTTGGAATGTGTACTGATGGGCTTTGCCAAACAATAGCAGGCTTAACAGACTCTCCATCCAGGCTTCATGGCTCCAGCCCTGAAAGCGTCACCCAGTCCTCATGTGCTACTCCTCTCCCATCCCATCAGCCATCTCACACACACACACACACACACACACACGCCCAAGGGCCCATACGAAGGTAGCACACAGCACAACCCACAGAAATGTAGCCTCTTAACTGGAAAATCTTTACCTGTCCTACTCTATGTTATGAATGCCACCTAGTCAAATAGGCAGTAATACTACTAACCACTATTCGTTTGCAATGACTTTACAGAAATGTACTTATATTTTATTTACAGAAATGTAGTTATATATTTTATTTATCAATTTCATTTTGACTTCATTATCAGTGGAAAGATATCCTGGATTTTTTTTGGCTTGAGTTGTTTATACTCGATTATAGGATTTGAATTCAGGGTTGATAGTGATAGGAAATTATTATAAAAACAATGATTTCTTAACTTAAAATGCATATTTTTATATTTTCAAAAATGGTGGTTTTGCATCTGGAGTGGAGCCTTTACTTGTTGGTACATTATGATGCTAACCAACTCTAACCTTGCATTCATATTACATAGCAATAATGGATACCAGCTTAGGATACTCTTGTTTAATTTCAATCTCAAGAGTCTCATCTATGTGTGTGTGCATGTGTGTGTGTGCACGGGCTTGTGAAAGAATGAGAGAGGTGTGTGTGTGTGTGTGAGAGAGAGAGAGAGAGAGAGAGAGAGAAAGAGCGATAGAGAGAGAGACGGAGAGGTGTGTGTGTGTGTGTGTGTGAGAGAGAGAGAGAGAGAGAGAGAAAGAGCGATAGAGAGAGAGACGGAGAGGTGTGTGTGTGTGTGTGTGTGTGTGAGAGAGAGAGAGAGAGAGAGAGAGAAAGAGCGATAGAGAGACGGAGAGGTGTGTGTGTGTGTGTGTGTGTGTGAGAGAGAGAGAGAGAGAGAGAGAGAGAGAGAGAGACGGAGAGGTGTGTGTGTGTGTGAGAGAGAGAGTGTGTGTGTGTGTGTGTGTGAGCAAGAGAGCGAGCGAGAGAAACAGATGAGTGGGTTGATGAATGAGTGAGAATAAGCTCACTCACTCGTTGAGATAATATTCACTGCACTCATCGCACTCTCCATTTCTAGTCACATTTTTTCTGGTCAGATTTAGCTAATCACATCTCACAGTAGCCTCACAGTCTGTTCAGCGTTGGCAATCAAAAACTCAACATTCATCCCACCCTGGTTCTGACACTGACACCCAAAAACTGTCAGGCTCATACTCCCAGAGGAGTGGAGAGTGTATGACCCACTGGAATGTGTAATGGTAACCCTCAAAATGGCCACATACATTCATGTTGATGCCTTAAAAAAAAAATATATCACTCTCTATATCTATCCATCTCTATAGCTATCTATCAATCTCTAGTATCTATCCATCTACATTATCTATCTATCTCTCTCTCTCTCTCTCTGTCAATCTATCAACATCAACAGCCAGGCTCTAGCCTTCTAACCTTTCAAGTGTAAACAAACAGCAATCACCAATATCTTCAGTATCTATCTATTAGGGCTGGGCGATTTGGCCTAAAACGAAAATCTAGATTAATTGAACATTTTAACTCGATTACGATTAATGAACGATTACTTTATTTACTTTATTATTTTGCCCTCATAGTTTACTGACAAGTTTTATACAGCAAATATGCTCACATATTACAAGTAGGAGATCTCTATTGTCTCAGTTTTTAAGCTCTCCATGCTCGACATGTCGATGGAATAACGTAGAAGAGCGGGGTCACGTGACTCGGTAGTGTTTTTTAAAGGAAATTAATTGAAATAATTGACCTGGAAAAATTTGATCGATTATAGGTTCTGAATGTCGATTAATATTACGATTATTTTTCGATTAATCGCCCAGCCCTATTATCTATCTATCTATCTATCTATCCATCTATCTATTTATCTATCTATCTATCCATCTATCTATTTATCTATCTATCTATCTATCTATCTATCTGTGTATCAGTCTTCAGTATCTATCTATCTATTTATCTATCCATCTATCTATCCATCTATTTATCTATCTATCTATCTATTTATCTATCTACCTATCTATCTATCTATCTATCTATTTATCTATCTGTGTATGAGTCTTCAGTATCTATCTATCGATCTACCTTAATATCTATATATTTATCTATGAGCAGTACACGTCAACATCTGGGCACTACCTTCTAACCTTTCCAGTGTAAACAAACTGTAAAGTAATCTATCTCTCTCTCTCTCCCTACCTATCTATTTATCTACCAACATCAACAGCCAGGCACTAGCCTTCTAACCTTTCCAATGTAAACAAACCGTAATCGCCAGTATCTATCTATCTATCTATCTATCTATCAATGTATCAATCTTAAAGGGATAGTTCGTTTTTTAACACATTGAGCCCCTTTCACAGGTTGTCTAAAATGAAATAAAGTGGTTGACACCAAAATCTTGATGATTGCTCCTTTCTCGGCTATTTGGGAAATATAGAATCGCCTCTGCCTGCCTTTAAAATGGCTAGCAATGGGCATGTGTTGTTTCTATCCTTAAAACACTGGTTTTAAAAAAGTGCTACTCATGGAGTGATTAGTGGCATTTGCTGATGGTCCAACCCAAGTATCTTTGCAAAATACAGTTTCTGTCATGTTTTATTTGCCATTTTGTAAGTCCCATAGGGATCTATTTGCTCCTTCATATAAACAAAGTGCCAAATAAAACATGACGGAAGCTTTATTTCGCTACATACATGTTTTGGAATATCATTGAGCACCACTAACCACTTGGTGAGTAGCACTTTTTTAAAACCAGTGTTTTAAGGATAGAAACAACACATGCCCATTGCTAGCCATTTTGAAAGCAGGCAGAGGCGATTCTACATTTCCCAAATAGCCGAGACAGAAGCAATCGTCAAAATTTCGATGTCAACCACTTTATTGCATTTTAGACAACCTGTGAAAGGGGCTCAATGTGTTAAAAACCGAACTATCCCTTTAAGTCTATCTAAATATCTATATATTTATCTATGAGCAGTACACATCAACATCTGGGCACTAGCCTTCAAACCTTCTAACCAGCGTAAACAAACAGTAAACAGGTCTATGTAGAGTCCTTAATGAAGAGTGGGCGGACTGGGTGATGATAGTGTGGGCTTGTGTGTAGCAGAGCTTTGGAGTGTGAAGCTATTCATTCCTGTCCCCTTTGCAAGGCTACACATCTATATCTTTCAAAAGGAGAAATAGGATCTGATTTAATCTGTAGCCTTAGTGTTTCAGTATTGTCATTAAAAAGAATGTTAATTTTTTTAAAACATCATAGACTGTATAGTAAACTAGAACTAACAATTAGTGAATGAGGTACATTAATTTTCTTTCATTTTCATTTCACAATGACCCATTCTATTAACATTAGTTCATGGTTATTATTGGATGTTATTCTGTCTATATTGTATCAAATTGTCTGGCTCTTTTAGCATCCTGTGACCTTGAACCACAGGGCTATTGACTGATTCCCCCTGAATTACTTCTTAAAGGCACTTGATGCTCTATATTAGTTTCCTATTATATACAACATTTTTGGAAACCATAAGACCGTATGGTTTACTGTATGGTCCTTAATTGCCTCTGGAATAAATAAAGTAGCTCTACCTCTACACTATACTGCTGAAAACAACCCAATTAGCATATATACCCTAAAGCTTCCATCAGGCCAACTAGATGGTAATGGACCTGAGTGGAAGAGATCCAAAACATGAACATCACAGGCACTAAGGCATGTTGTGCATAAAGTATAGTCTATGATGTGAGACAGCTGTTGTTTGCCTAACCACACTCATCTTGGTGCAATAAGGAAGAAAGAAGGTAGCACAGTTTACTCCCTCCCTTAGTTTTCTTCTTTTGCCTGCAGATTGGCTGAGCCCGTCCTGTCTCTGTGTCACCTATCAGGAGAGGAGGCTATGAGACGGTTTCCGGCGATTCACAGTCCATGCCCTTTTGAGGACATTAGGCTCTAAACAGAACCTACCATTAGAATTGATTTAATTCGATTTCGTATCAGAATATGTTATATCCTGGTGGTCAGTTACATACATGCGCAGGGGATAAAAGACTTGATAAACGATTTGTCTCCACAGGTGCAGACTTCAAGTCTTTATGTAGTCATCTCTTGCATTACACACTCACGCGTTAGTACCATATTGACTTGACTGGTTCGGAGTAAAATCTAAACGGGCAGCGTAAAACGGGCACATGGCGAGCACACATAGAGGTCGGGCGCAGAGATGTGCCAAGGCCGGGTAGGTCATTAGTTATTACGCGCAAAAGGAAGTCCCCCAGACCATGAACGTGCGTGAAGCGCACACCCACCACCCCAACCCCCACCCCTTCTAAATTCCTCAGGGCGGTCAGCATCCATTGTAAGGCATGCGTACGCCAGGACACGACCCCTTAATTCCAAGCTAACAGACGAAATGCATTGGCCATCAACAAACATGGGTTTATAAGGACCCTTAATAAAACCAACACAGTGGAATTAACACTTGCTATTGGCATTCAGCATGCTATGATGTCATATTTAAAAGGTCTATATTTAATCAACTGAAAGGAGTTGTTTTTTCCTAATTTAAGATGTGGAAGTCGGACGTAAAATCTTGACTATTCATTTAACGCTTAAATAAACAGTCTGCAATTAAAAATCGACAAGGTGAAAACAATAACCACAGGGAAAATATATAATGAAAAAATAATGGTTTCTATGTCCTCCACGAGCCGACCCTTCACAAGCCACATCTTCTCAAAGCATCATGATTCCTAAAGACGATTAACAAGCTACAGCGACAACCGTGGTCTAGGCTGGTGTCCTGGTCACAGTTGTATTTCTATTCTTACCGTTTTGAGCCGAGGCGTACTGCAGCATTAAGTTTCCAAAAAGGACCACCGCCAGCAACACTGCATTGAGGTGCATTCTTGAGTCTCGGTCTGGGTAACCGATGGTCAAAAGAGATGCAGGTTGAGAGCTATTGACAGCGGAAATAGAAGATGACAGTTGCAGGTAGCCCACAAGCGGGCATTAAAAAATCGGAATGCGTAGTTGCTGGTGTTCTCTGGTCAATGACGACAGCGTTCATAAAAAAATGCAATGATTATTCTTTGGTGTCAAAGGCAGCCTCGGAATGTTTATTGCAAGCCCAGTGGCCAAGAGATGCCGATGGAGGGCCACAGGCGGGGTAGCCTTCATCGGATTTCAGAGTAGCGATCCTTCGATGCCAGTGCGTGCATCCAAAACACTGGCTCACGCGGATCAATGCTGCGTGTTCCACTGCGCAGCAGCGAAATTCACATCCACATCTACACAAGCCCCACTCTGGATGGTTTGTAGTCCAGCACTTGCTTGGAAATCTCAGAAAACCACGACCGGACTGATTTGTCAATAGGAGGCCGTTTCTATTTCCACCTGTCATAAATATTTAATGAGTTAGGCCACCATTTATCATACTGGTGCCAGGTGCGCTGTGTCTAGTCAGGCACTGCCTCATGATTTAGAGAAGACTTCAATGTGTTTCAACCATTTTGGATGCGTTATAGATAAACCAAGCACAAATGACATGAACTTCAATAAAGTATAAAATCGTTTACCCATCAAAACAACACAAAATACAGTATTTTGACGACAAATTTACAGATTGCAATATATCAGCCGAAGGGAAACAATTGTAGTTTTGGTGACATTATAGCAGACGACAATATGACAGTATATTACATTTATTCTACATTGTTTTTCTAATTCAATCATTAAAATAAAATTTTAAATCACCAATTATTCTGCACGAACTGCTGTATTTTGAAGAAACCGGCCCATGACACCTGCGGTCCCAACATGGCTTCCGATAATCCGATGGATCTGCTCTCGTGCGGGGCAATGCCGCCATCGCATGGTGATTCGTTAAAGCTCCATTATTATACACCATTAGGCTTATTTTAGGGTAATTATATTCATAATTGAAGTGCAATCAAAATCGGGCACACAAACGGGTTCCCTGCACAAAGAAAGACTCATTTTAAATATTATTTGTTTAAAATATATAGATTTTGGACGATGGATGATGATGGATACACGGCCATTGGTATTCGTAAAATGATTATTATTCTTTATTATTTAATAATAGACCCGGCTCAGAAAGTCATGTGGACCCGTATATTTGCAGTGGACATGAAAATGCTAACATTGTTGCAAAAAGGCGCTTCATGAGTTCAAGCAGAACGTTGTCTGAATGTTTTGTCACTTTGGTATCCATTCCATGTAATACTTTGAATAAACTTGAATTAAAAAAAATCTAATTGTTCAGACCTCTGATATACTCATCTACTACAGCGAACAACATGAGAAGACCAATTATCATTACCCAATGACAGCACAAACTGACTTTCCCTCCACTTTCCTACCCTCCCTCAAAATATCTATGAAAAATACATTTAAAAAATCAAGGCCCCACCTGCCACCTTCTGGGAGCCAATTATTTGGACAAACCCTGTGGCCAATGGCACACCCTTCTTTGTTCAAAACCAATAGGAATGGAAGTGTGGCAGTTTGCCTGCGGGGAAAAAAACTTTCCCCGGGATCAGAGTTAGTCACGCGTCACCAAACTTTTGCCAATGTGTTCACAACGGTGCTCCCTCTTTTGGAATTTTGACCATTACAACTATTATTATTCTGAGGTGTGTTTAGTATGGGAAGTAGACAACAATGGCTTACAAGACTGAAGAATGAACTTAGCAACAGTCCTCTTGTTTCAAATGTGGCCTTCGGCTTCATACTTATGGGACTAGAAAAGTTGGTTGAGCTGGAGTTTGAGTGTCCTTGCAATCCCAAATGGAATGGTGTGTTTTCTTCCGCTTTCTTCATCATCCCCGCCGTCATGGCCTTTACACTGATGCTGATTATTCAAGGATGCAGATGTGACACTTGGTGTCGCAAGACCGTATCCCTCTCGAGCTTCGTCCCGGCGATCGTGTGGTTGATTCTGCTTTTCCTCGACGGGCAATACTTTGCGTGCGCAATGACGGACTGGAAGGGCAGGTTTGTCATCGTTGACAAAGCAGCGCCGCAAAAATGGTGTGAACCCACGAACGGGGACGACGTCACTCCGCAAGAACTGATGCTTCGCTCGCAGCAGTTATTTGTTGTCTCTCAGGTGAGGACGCGTGGTGAAGGTAACGGATGGGGGCAAACTGTTAGATTGCTCCATTACTGCATATCGGCTGTGCGCGCAGGATTTTTTCAGTCTGGCTTCACATGTTTTGTAGGCACTCTAACTAATGAAATGATACAGAATAATAAAACGAGTGCTGCATGGAATAATTCTAATTCTTCTCTCCTCTGTGTCTTCCGCTCTTTCAGGTCATAGGGATAGCGCTTCTAATTTTCATCTGTGTGGGTCTTGTAGTGTATGTGATTAGAGAGAGCTGCCAACAAGACCTGGAGAGCCAGGATTCCGGCGGCGTAGCGGAGATGACGATGTGCAGCTTGAGTTCACGAAGGACGCGGACGTCATGAAAGTGGGCATCAAAGCCTCCATTGCACAACTCCCCGCTTTGGTCTAAACAGCGGGAGACGACTACCGTAGAAACAGACAATCGTAGGACTTCGTGAAACACCATCCCTGTAAATAAGTTATTTTTTTTCCTCACGGAAAGCTTTACATTTGTATGACCTCATAATCCGACAGATTTGTCTGCAGGACATCTTAATTTTGTATTAAACCTCTGATAGCAACGTTTCTGAAATATAATACACACATTATTTACAGGCCGAAATATTGATTATTGTTGTAAGTATTAACTTGTGGGTTTTTGTTTTATACTTTTTGGTGCTTACAGCATTGTCATCCGTATTGTAACTTTTAACGCAAGGTTTATGATTTTAGTCAAACTGAACCAAAAATATTTATCATGGAACATCATCAACGGTTTTACTGAGCGACATACTGTGAATTGCTCATGGATACAATTACGGATTTGGGCAGATCGTAGTGGTCGTACAGAAGTGATTGTGCGCTGCATGGCACAATTCCTCCCCGGGGATTACGCATGAAGTAATGATGCTAAATGATGTTTAATTATTTTTTTTAAATATGGTTTTGTATAATTCTGTTATAGTATTTGCAACATTGTAGTTCTGATGTTTACAAAAATAATCAGTTTTTTTATAAGTTTATAATGTAAAGTATGGTGGGTATGGATTTTTGAGGCTTCTCATCATAAGTGGTCCAAGCTTTTTTGGGCTAGTTTTTCTGTGTAGTTTTTTCATGGCATTCATAAGTGAATATGGAAAAATGGTTGAAGACCATTTAAAGCTATTCTTAAAACAACAAGCATTTCAAAATGATATTATACTTTCTTTCATGTCAAGAGTAAAACATTTTTAAAATGTTCAGATATTATGATAGATGAGAGTGATACCCAGAGCACTGTCCTTAAAGCCGCATCTCTTTCAATATATAGTGTGAGTTGGCTGAAGTGAGTGATGTGTCAATGAACATCCACGTGATGGAGGACCTGTTGTAACTTGGTCAAAGTCTCTGCGATTGAATAAAAAAAAAAACATTGAAAGCATGAAACTCAGAACACCATATGGGTGAAAGGCAATTCAAAATGAACAAAAAAGAGTTCTGAGTGAACTTCGGTAAACATTCTGGTATGATAGTATTACTTTGTTGATGTCCTGATGTATTTTGTATTTGCATTTGTGCATAGACATCTTGTTTTTTTCTGGATTATAGCCCTTTCCTGTAATTTGTTGTATTGAGATTAAGTGTTTCTTAAGTTTCAAGCCTCATAACTATTTTATTTTTGAATAAATAAAGCTGTAATGTTGACACTGAAATTAAATCAAGGAATCAGACAATCAATCATTGTCACGTACATTTTGCAAGTGCAAAAGCAGATCTTATTGGCCAAGTATACTTGCATATACAAGGAATTTGCCTCTGGTAGGTGTTATGCTCTTCAGACAAGCAACAAGGACGTCCATCAGCATACACACAGTGCAAGACGTAGTCTGGATACATAATGGACATGAGGACAATGGACAATCAACATGATACATGAAAAAGCTGTTAAATTACATATGTAGTCTGTAATTTTCTTGTAATGTGTATCTAATGGAATAATAGTGGACTACTCGCCATCTGAGAGACTGAAAACCTGCCTTAGGCAGTTGGGTTAGCCCCTTGAGCCGTCGGAACTGCCCAAGGTTTCTTCCTCTACCATAACAAGTAAAAACAAAAAACGCTGCTAGGGAGTTTTTCCTTGCCCCTGTTGCTCATTGGGCCTCTTGTGTTAAGCACTTTGTGACATGCCTTTTGTAAAAATGCGCAATATAAATAAAATTGAATTGAATTGAAATAGTCACTCTATTGTGCATAAATAAGGAGAGGGGGCGGTGTTGAATAGGGCGAAATGAAGTGTGTATGAGGAAGAGTGACTTGGGGCTGCTTAGAGATGCGCATTGGCTATATGAAAGTTATTAAACATTATGGTTATGATCAGTTGTGTCTCCTTTTAGCTGTTTCCAAAATGCCTGTTGAGATTGATGATAAATAGCAGACTCTGAACAGGAAGTGCACTGTGATTGGCTATTGTGGTGGGCACCACAGTGTGGGCCCCACTCTGTCACAGGGCTGGATCACATTACACCGCTGATAGTGTGGAAAGAAATGGGTTCAACCCCTGCACACGATTAGGCAAATGTGCTCAGTGGAAAACATACATCCTGGAAACCTAAGACGAGTTGGATGAACCCACCTATGCGTATACTGGCTAAATGGTAAGAAGAGCATTTTTATAGACTTCTAAAATGTCATATAATATTATGTATGTAATGATAATCATGTCCTAGCAGAAAGTCCTAGCAGTCAAGGCATGCTCCAGACCAGTTCTTGGTGTGTGAAATTGTGTGTGAGACTTTAATTGCTTATGGTCTTGTAATGGATTGATGTCTGTCTGATCTTCCATGTCATTATGCCATGCTCTCAAAAACCACTAGATGGTGCTGTTTGCCTGGTTTTACATCCAATTAAGCACCCTTTCATTGTTTTTATATGCCAGTAAACATTTCTATACTAATGCTTTAAATCAATAGTCAGACATTCGAATACTTTGAAATAGGTAGAAATACATTTTTGCTTCATATGTCAAGCTGTACAGTATATAAATGCAATCTTTCTCTGTCTCTCACACACACACACACACACACACACTTTCTCTTTCTCTCTCTCTCTCTCTGATCCCTGTCTTTCTGCTTGGGTCAAAGGTTGTCTACCTGCTTGGTCCTGCCTTTAGGGGCTCTTCGGCATCAAAGGTTAGGAGGAAAATAACATAATGTGAGCAATGGTAATCTTGAATGTGGCCAGGTGACTAATGGTACTCCAGCTTGAATTTGGCCAGCTACTGAAGTAATCTGAGCCCTAAGAGTGCAGTGGGTTGGAGAATGTTTTGCACCATGTGTTTTTTTTTGTAAGAACACAGTGAGGGTAATTTCCTGTTTCCACTAAGCTTATCGTGCAGACCTTTGCACTTAGACTCTAACATGAGTAGGTTATATAGGCACAAGGTAAGGCGTTTACATTTCATTCTGTAGTTAACTTGGGACTCAACACCACTGGTAAAGGTAAGGCTCTAATCAGTAAAAAATCTATGGTTTAACTGGGAAAGGATCAAAACAGATCTAAATACCAACATCAGAGACTGCAAAAAAAGATAAATATTTTAAACTTTATAAAATATTATTTTGGTGTAACCTGGATTATATTGGATCTTTTGTTATTATGTGTGTGGACCTATAGTTCTTATTAGCGTTTAAACTGAGCCCATCAAGGCACTTCAAAAAGGGGGGGCTGGTGGTGGTGGGGGGATCTCCTCTGTGTTTGTGCTTCTTTTGACAAGCCCTGACTTTTGTCTTTTACCCTGCTATGAAGGCATGTCCAGACAACCCACACTCACTGGGACAGTCCCAGTAAATCACTTGTACTGTATGTGGGACTGGCTTTTTACATAAAGCTGTGCTACATAAATTTGAACATGATGTTCGTGTCTGTCTGTCTGTTTTGCACTCAAATGCTTCATTGCTTTTTTTATCTGTTTATCTTTCCCAGGTGTTTCAAAAATGAAGCCACAGATGGTCCTCACAGTATTTCCTCTGGTGCTGGCCATGTCTGTGTGTGCAGTGCATGCTGGGAAGGTTCTCGTGTTTCCCATGGATGGCAGCCATTGGGTCAACATGAACATTTTGATCAAAGAACTCCATTCTAGAGGCCACACAGTCACTGTGTTCAGATCCACAGGTAGCTGGTACATCAAGGAGTCCTCACCGCACTACAACTCCATCTCGGTGGACAGCCCGTCCGGCTTTGACGAGGAATTCCTTAAGATCTTAATCTCTCGCATCCTGCAGATTCAGGCCGACGGAGACTCCAGATGGACGCGGTGGCAGGTGGAGATGGAGCTGATGGAGAAAGGTCAAGAGATGACGAAGATGGAGATCAACATGCTGGCTAAACTGCTGGACGACCACAAGCTCATGCAGTCTATCAGAGACCAACAGTATGACCTGGTTCTGGCGGACCCAGTCGCACCGGCTGGTGCCATCCTGGCCTATCACCTGAATTTGCCCTTGGTCCTCAACGTCAGATGGACCTCTCATGGCGAAGGGCATTTTGCCATCGCTCCCTCACCGTTGTCCTATGTTCCCATGCCCACGTTTGAGCTCACAGACAAAATGAGTTTCCTCGAAAGGGTGGCAAATGTTTTCTTTTTTGCCTTTTATGAATATCAGTCCCAGTTCCTCATTCGTCCA
>JAGFZM010006560.1:11210-25708 GCA_017657215.1 Limnothrissa miodon | reverse complement strand
GAGGAGCTGAAGGTTCTGGTAGATCTCTAGGGCTTCATCTAAAGGCAAAGCGGCTCCTTGACTCGTCTCAATGATGGCGATGGCTTCACCAAACTCATTACACATTATAGTGGGTGCACCCTGGGAGAGAGAGAGAGGGAGGGAGAGACAGAAGGTAAAGAAAAAGGATGGAAGAGAGAATAAATAGATTATAAATAGTCAGAAGTACACACATATCTTTATTACTCATGCTTTTGCTCTCACACACACACACACACACACACAAAGAGAGAGTGTGAGTGTGTACCTGAGCAAGATCTGCAGTCTGGATTTGAATGAGCTGAGTCTGTCCCAACCCCCCCTGCTGGCATAGAGCAGGTACTGCAGCGCTGAGCTCCACGGCGCCATCTAGTGCTGCTACAGCATCCAGCACTGCCACCGCCACCCCCGCCTCCCCTGGGTCTCCATGCCCGGCCTGCTCAGCGCGCTGCTGCTCTAGCGCCCTCGTGTGGATCTTCTGGTGGTTGCGCAGGTTGGAGACAGTCTTGAAGGCTTTCCCGCAGTGGCAGGCGTGCGGCCTTTCACCTGTGTGTGTGCGTCTGTGTTCCGCCAGGTGCATGCTCTGCACGAAGCTCTTCCCGCACGTCTCGCAGCGGAACGGCCGTTCACCGGAGTGTGTGCGCAGGTGTTCGCGCAGGTGTGTGTTCTGGCGGAAGCGCTTGCCGCACACACGGCAGGGGAACGGTCGTTCGCCCGTGTGTGTCCGCCGATGGAGCGTCAGTCCTGACGCCGACACGAAAACCTTCCCGCACACTCCGCACTGGTGGCCACGCCCACTCACCGGCCCCTCGTGACTGAGCACGTGCAGACGCAGGTTGGAGGCGGAGTTTAAGCGCTTCCCGCAAACGCCGCAGTCTAGTGACGGACGGGAGCCGGAGCCAATCGGATCACTTCCCTCAGGAGAGGGGCGGGACACAGCTCCCTCCTTCTTGGCATCAGGCTTCTCCCTCTCATGAGGAGTGGCATTTGTTGAACCAATCAGGCTGCTGTCCTGCGGTGTGTGTGTGTCGGTGTGTGTGTGCGTGAGTGTGTGTGTGAGATGCGGATGTTGAGTCTGGCAGTGCAGGTCTCGCAGGCGTCTGCGCAAGAACCCCTCGGGGCAATGTGGGCAGGGGTAAGGGGCAGGGCCCTGGTGGTGTGTGTGTCTGTGTGCTGCAAGCTTGGCCGGGCGGCGGAAGGTGGCGGAACATTCCGTGCAGCGGCTGGGCGGCGTGTTGGCGTGCAGGAGCTGGTGCTGACGCAGGTTGGAGGACTGGCTGAATGCGCGGGAACACACGGGGCAGCGGTAAGGCTTCTCGCCGGTGTGTGTGAGTGTGTGCCGCGATAGGTTGGCCAGCGAGGCGAAGGTCTTGCCGCAGTCGCTGCACTGGAAGGGCCGTTCGCCTGTGTGTGTGCGCAGGTGATTCTGCACGTGCAGCTGCTTCTTGAAGGGCTTGGCACACACTCCGCAACGGAACAGACGCTCACACACGTGAACCGTACGCCGGTGACGCACCAGACGCAGCTGCGTACGGAACGACTTCCCGCACGTTGGGCATGGGAACGATGCCTCCTCTGCCAACGCTTCCGGAAGTTTTTTTCCGCCCGTTTCCCCCTCCTCACCCACAGGGGGTGCTGCAGTCAAACCCAAGGCCACGCCGTTCTGTTTGCGCTCCGCCACAGGGGGAGGGGCCTCTGGAGCAGACACTGCCTCCATATCCATAGCTCTGAAATCTGAATGCTGAGGTAACACCTCTGACCCGCCAACCAGGGGCTCTGATTGGCTGGTCTGTACAAGGCCCACCCTCTGGCGCTCTCTGAGTCGCTCCTGTAAGCTGAGGGCGGGTCCTGCTCTCCGGGGGGGAACAAACACCTGCTTGGGGTAGGAAACACAGGAGTGAGTAGAATTCTTATGGCGTGTGTGTTTGTTTATATGTGTGTGTGTATAAGAGTATGTGGTGTACATATGTGCGTATGTATATGAGTGTACGTGCTTGTGTGTGTGTGTGTGTGTGTGTGTGAGTGAGTGAGTGGAGGTCTGGCGGTGTGTGTGCGTCTGTGGTACAGGAATTTGGTCATGTTGGTGAAGGTCTCTGGTTGTGCGTGCTTGTGTGCGTGTGTGTGTGTGAGTGTGTGTCCTTACTGTGCTGACGGCTGTTAGGGGAGGTCTGGCGGTGTGTGTGCGTCTGTGGTAAAGGAACTTGGTCATGTTGGTGAAGGTCTTGGCACAGAACTCACACCTGTGCAGAGGCTCCGCAGTATGGGACTTCCTGCCAGGGCACAGCATCATCACAATCACCCTCACTAGACACGCATTACAGCATCGGTGTGTATAAATATCAATGAGGGACATGCATCTCAGCACCAATCAACACAACAGCAATAATCTCTATACAACTTGAGTCACATTATAAAGAAGTTATTATTAATATTTAGGTGTTTACAAGGGTTAGAGTGTGTGTGTGTGTGTGTGTGTATGTGGTTATCTATGTATGGTAAGGGTCATCTCTGTGGTGAACCCATGTTCACAATCAATTTATAGATATTGTGGGCGTATATACCTGTGTATAATAAGGGTCATCTCTGTGGTAAATCCATGTCCACAGTCGACACACAAGTATCGGGCCTCTCCTGAGTGTGAGCGCAGGTGTGTTTGCAGTGACCCTGCCTTCTTGAACACCTTCCCACACTCAGAACACTCGTGCGTCCCCTGCTCGTGCACGCGCCTGTGCGCCGACAGACGATTGGCCGAGGTGAACGTGCGCTGGCACTCGCCGCATTGAAGAGCCACGCCCCTGTCTGGAGCAGAGCGAGCTGACGCCCCCACCGCAAACGCTGATGCAGACGCAGCTGTCTTATTGGCCGTCGTCCTGTCCATCTCCTGTCCGTCATCCATGAGCCCGCCCTCTGCGCTCTCCTTCTCCTGGCACAGGAAGTGCTCCCCCTGGTGGGCCAGGAAGTCCTCGGGTGTGGAGAACTCCAGGGAACACTCCGAGCAGCCGTAGGGGTGCATGGGGCCCGCACCCACATTGGAAGTGTGTGTGAGTGTGAGTGTGTGTGTGCGTGTGTGTGTGGAGGAGGCGGCCGTGGGCGTAAGGAGGGGCTGAAATAGGCGGCCTCGTCGCAGAGCTGCCGGTTTTCCCGAGCCGTCGGCGGGAGTGTGAGAGTGAGTGTGTGCGTCGGCGAGTGCCTGGGCACTGCAGATCTGGAGGCGTAGGGTGGCAGAGGCAGGCAGGGAGGCAACTGGGGCACGAGATGAGCCAACCTGCTGCTGCTGAGCTAAGACCTACACACACACACATACACACACACACACACACACACATAAACACAATATGATCATGAGAAGTTGAAAAATCTGCAAGGCCAGTACAAAGTGGGGAAAAGCACAACATAGAATGGGCCGGTCCGACTGGAATAGTTTGGCAGAAGGGGACGGGTGGAAGTGTAATAGCCCAATATGGATGCTAGTGGAGGTTATTGCTAGCTGAGAAATAAATGCTAATTTCCAGCATTGTTTTAGCGCCAAAGATCTCTAATTGCTGTGAGTGTGTGTACCTGGCCAAGGACCTCTCCTGCTTGTTGTGAGTGTATGTGTATGTGTACGTGTTTGTACCTGGGCGAGGATCTCTCCTGCTCGTTGTGTGTGTGTGTGTGTGTGTGTACCTGGGCTAGGATCTCTCCGGCCCGTTGCTCGTCCAGGACCAGATTCTGCACATTGACCAGAGGAGTGACTGAACCATCAGCCTGCACCACATACTCCTGAGGAGAGGACACAGCAATGTTGGAGTGGACTGGCTGTGTGTATGTGTGTGTTTATATGTGTGTGTGTGTGTGTGTGTGTGTGTGTTCTCATCGTGTTGGCTGTGTGTATATGAGTGAGTGTGTATGTGTATAAGTGTGTGTGTTTGTGTCTGTGTGTGTGTGTGTGTGTGTGTGTGTGTGTGAGGGTGTGAGGGAGTGGACTGAGTCCATGTTGGAGTGGACTGGCTGTGTGTATGTGTGTGTGTGCGTGTGTGTTCTCATTGTGTTGGCTGTGTGTATATGAGTGTGTGTGTGTATGTGTATAAGTGTGTGTGTTTGTGTGTCTCACCGTGTTTGAGTGCTGGCTGTGTGTGGAGCTCTTGCTGTGTGTGTGTCGGTGCTGCAGCCAGAGTTCGGGGGAGGGAAAGAGGGCCTGGCACTCCAGACACTGGTACTGAACCGGCCCAGACTCACTCGGGTCCAGATCGGCCTCCAGAACCTCACACACCTCTGCACGCACACACACAGCACAGGGGTCAGAGAGGGTATATACACATCATTACACACACACACTCTTTCCTAAACACACACATACAGATCATCAGTCTCACACACACACACACACGCACACAAACACACACAGATCATCTCTCTCTCTCTCACACACACACACACACACACACTCAGCATCCCTTGTCCCTACCATGCTCGGCCTGCAGACCTGCCTCCCTCATGTGCATCTCCTGGTGCAGCAGCAGTTCCTCGGGGTTCCTGAGGAGGGCATCACACTCCAGGCAGTGGTAGTTGGTGTCCCCGGCCTGCGCGTCCCCGAGGTGGGCCACGTGTGAGTCGGGCTCAGCCTCCTCATACGGCCCCACGTGGCTCTGCTGGTGCTGCAGCACCTCCTCCAGAGTGTTGAACAGCTGGTGGCACTCGCTGCACATGTACTGGTGCTCCACATACACCTCCTCCACCTCTGGGTCCCCATGCTGGACGCTCATTGCTACTGCACACTGCGTGCCCTGCTACAGCAGCCTGCGTCGGGTCCTTGACCTGCGGACCTGCAGGCTATGTGTGTGTGTGTGTGTGTGTCTAGACTGTGCGTGTATATGTAAATAAGATGTATATGTGTATGTAGAGCAAAGAGCCCCACCGGTAGAGCTTTACACACAGATGTGGTTGTTATGGAGACCCTTATGGGAAGTGTGGACTGCACTGCACACACACACCTCCACCTCACTGGGACCACTGGGGACTCACACACAATACTGAGGAAAAACACACAGACACACACACACACACACACAGACATAGAGACAGGTGTTTAGGTCCCCATCTAAAAATACTGCAGTATAACCATGATTGTGTAAACTCAAGCTTTGGTTTGGGCATAAAAAAAAAATTTTTTCATGACCATGATTTATTATCATCCCAGCTAATAATCAGCAGTAGCAACAATTAATTGTCAGGTGGACTGGAGATTGTTAATGGGAACGCTTTCCCTGTGCTGGTCAAGCCAAATTTTTGGCAGTCACAGGACAGTCTCATCCATTACTACTCAACTGTTGATGGCGTATGGTATGACCTTCAACTTTAGCTGAGTTTACTAGCCTAGCATTTCCTATTTATATGAATTGTGATGGGACCCTCAGTTCTTATATCGCCTCTGTGTGGAATACCACTCGCTCATCATGTCTTTGCTCTCTGATCAATGTATGAGTTGATTTGATTAATGAGCCAAGTGCATCTTTTGTGACCATTCTCACCAGAGTCTGAGCCCAGACAACATTAAAGGCGCTCTAAGCGATGCTGTTTCACGTCACTTCTTGTTGACGTTCGAAGTATTGTCAAACAAAACGGACGATAGGTCCAGAGAGGGTTCAAGCGTTATAAGTTAGCTTACTCCTCCCCCTCCCTCCCATGCCTCCCGAAAGACTCGTGAACCTTGTCGTTTATTGGCTGGAACACTGTTATGTTTCGTTTTCGTTTGTTATGCTAGGTTTGCCCACTGTGTTATGTTGCCGTTTGTGGAGCCTGGGCTGTCTACAGAGACCGCGTTTTTTTTACAGTGTGTTCAGGGGACAGGCAGCTAGCAGATTGTGAGGAGATGTTTGCTGTATGTAACAACACATGTTTTAGTCCTAAAAACGTGTCACATCGCTTAAAGCACCTTTAAGAAAGCAAAGAGTGGCCTCGAGACTGGGCTCGATTAGGTCATTTATGACACCATCAGACAACGTTTTCAACATTTTATTTAGCAGCATTAATGCTGTAGCCTATAACTTACAGACTGCTAAAATAGCACAATGCTTGTTGACTCATTTGACAGATGTTTGCTATTCGCGCTCCAGGTATGTCATCACCATGTGACATCTTGCCTCATAGAAGATGGAAATTAACTAACGTTACATGAAACTGGCCAGACTGATGATGCATAGCACATCAGTCTGGGTAACAACCAAGTAAAGATAACCTAATAACAGAGCAGTTGTTTCGTCCTAACATCAGAGGGAAACAAATGAACTGACACTGTTGTCATGACATTACCTGGATGACAATTTAAACACTACTAGCCTATAATCTTTTCCCAATCCTCAGAAATTAAGTGCTAACAGCTACCTACTTCGCTCTCTCTCTCTTCTCTCTCTCTCTCTCTAAAATCCCTGATGACCGAGAACATTCCTTATCACATTAATCAATTAGGAGGTTTTTAGTAATGTTAAGTCGATCTGCCTGCTCAGATATCCAATGAGTATTAAATGTGATCCATTATGACTGCCCGCTGCCCGCCCTCTAGCACTACCGTGCTCTGTCCTAAAAGCGCCATGATACCGCGGAGCGTCTTTGTGCTAGAGAGAGACCTTTTTCATATGAACAGTCTGTCGTGTTTCTGGCGAGCTGTTGGCGGCGCTCTTATTTTTTCCCTAAACCTTATCGCCCGCACCGCGTTGTCCTGCCAGAGCCACCCCGAGACGCAGCGGTCGTCAGGCGGCGCTATCCACTTTTATCCGCAGTCTACCGTGGCCAAGCGAGGCCTCCTCTTTCCTTCCCGTTTCCGAATCTTACCTCTCATCGACTGTCGTTAGTCAAGCCCTCGTGCAGCCGTCACAGGGGTTCCACGGAATCAACCCGAGCGTCCAGTTACTTCCTAAAACCACTCCCGTCGTGGTTGATAAGAAAACATTTGTAGAAAATATTCTTTAGCGATGTGGGCACTGTCAGGGACCCGAAATGCATGGTTTGCCAAGACGTTTCCTCTGCTCTGAGCAAGCCGCCCCGCCTCACCACTGGGCCGTGTGATTTCTACCAAAGCATGATTGGTGCACCTATGTGTCAGTCAGTTGACGGACAAATTTGAGGATAGATCTCTTGAAAAGTAGCCCGGGAAGCTAGCTAGCTAGTTAATGTAGTGATGTTTTGGATGAAATGTTTGATAGGTTATTTTAGTACAATACACACAAAGCTGTGCGGACTGGCAGGTCCCAGGATTATCGCAAATTGTCCCATTCAGAGGATTTTTATTACCTGGTTGGCTGGTTTACCAAAACTGCGGATTGTCCCATTATAGATAAAAATAAGCGTAAGAATAGTCTCTAGCTAATTTGATATGTTAGAGAACCATTGCAGTCAATTCATTGTATGTTCTGGTGTACATTAGAGTAAGGCGTATTGACTCATTTAGCACTAAATTAGTTTCCATGGCTAAGAACTGGTCAATTTTCAAAGGGAAGGGTTAGGAAAGCAAGAGTTTGTTAAGGACATCATTACCCACAATTCACAGCAGTACGCAGCGCCGATGTGCGGCGGGTCCAACAGATCAGACCAGAGAGAAGAAAGGGAGGAGACTTCCATCCTTAGCCATTCGATCCAGCGAACCTTTTAACATTTATTGGATTTTAGTGTAAATTGTTAGAACCTTTTTTGGCCCAGTATAACGACACAGGTCCCCCCTGCCCCGACATACTCACACATAGATATGAGCGGCAGCGGGCGGCCCAGGACCAGCTCGTTTGCTGAGCCTCCGGGAGCTCCCGGAGCTGCTGCAGCAGCCGCCGGATCAGCCGTGGCAGGCGGGAGCACCTCAGGAAAGTCAGGAGCTCCGCAGGCCGCTGGGGGGAGTTCATCTGCATTTGGAAACTTGCGTCTCAGCAGTGAGTTTATTTTGTTATGTCATTTATTGGGAAACCGGTATTAATGTTAACATTAACCTGCAGCCTTCAACTGTAAGGTTGATGCCTTTGTCATTTTATTCGCCCCTGTCAGGTATATCGTTAAAACCAAGCTGAACTCGTAAGGCTAACCACGTATGTTTAGCTGTGCTGCTACTGCTAACTAAATTAGCCATGTTTTTGTAAAGACAACAGGATCAAGGGCTTTGATTGTGCGAGAAACTAAGTGGAAGGCTAGCATCTGTTAGAAAACACGCATCTCTTCCGTAATTGAGAAATTAAGAATGAAGGAAACAGCATGTAAGAACAGCAAACATTCGTTATGAGTACAATTAAGGAATCAATGCAAGTTGGAGGACAACTTACAGAACAGTATCGTTAATGGTAACAGGGCTATGCTAGCAGGCTAGTCGTCGTGTCAGTATTGGGAACAAAGCTCCGTGCGATACTTTTGCTCAAAAACGTGGAAATAATTTTGAACATCTTAACAGTCTATAATGTCATACATTCAATGAGTGAGCTTTTATGTTAAAATCGTTGTAGTAATCGCTGGTAATCTGCATAACGATATCCGAAACGTTAACGGTGGTGTGGAAGCTAATATAGCTAACGTTAGTTGTTCCAACGCTAGCTGTGCGGTTGGGCAACCAAGTTGGCATTTCCACCAATGTTACTATGAAGTTGTTTACATCCCATTGCATATGTGATATGTGAATGCCTGAAAGGACTTTAACAGGTTAGGGATATAGTCTAAAATTTATATTGCGATATATTTTGAACCATAGACGGTAGATGATATATATCACGGTATACTTTGGTATGTAACTACAGCATAACAGGTTCTTAATGGTTTCCATAGTATAAAGTCAATATGTACAACAGTTGTTTAGTCATCAGAGGTGTTTATATTGAACTCTCAAATTCACACAGAAGTAAACTGTTAAGCTGCATTTGTGTCAGGCAGTAGCTGTTAAATTTATAGGCTCTTACACAGTTTTGTTGTAAGAATGAAAAGGTGCTATCAATAAGGTGAAGCTACAGGTCAACATTTTTTCCCACGGTTTTGGAGACGCAATGAGCCTATCACGATATGGCGATATGACCCAAAATCTCTATCACTGGCCAAATGCATATTGCATACGGTATATATCGTCTATATTGCCCACCCCCATAACAGGTTGTATACGGTAAATGTAGTCAGCTCGTTTGGTGTCAGTTTTGGTATCGGTGATCAGTGAAACTATTTTTTTAAGACCAGCTTGTCAGACTCTTCATTAAAACCCCAAATCATCACTGTGCAAAGCAAATTAGCGCACTGCATAACAAACACCGTATGTGTTTATGCTGCCTGCCCTCCTAAGGCAGATGTTTACCAGCCATAACATGCACCTTAATTGTAAGAATTAACAGACACATTTTGGACATCAACCATGGATGCCCTTGAAACATGTCTAATGTCCAGACTGAAGGCTCAGTGCTGGCCATCATTTAGATGCCATAGCTGGCTGCTTCCCAGATCCAGCTGCCCAGCGGCCTTCCAGGGAGTCTCCAGAGACAACACACACGCCACCTCTGGGGAGGACGGAGTCATCTGTGTGTTGGGTTGTGTGGCACAGGCCCATAGGCCTGTGTGTGTGTGAATGTGTGTACTTGGTTTAGACAAGTTTATCTGTGTAGTCTTGAGTGTGGGTTCTGGTGATGTACACTGGGATTGATGTGTGTTCTTGCATAGACTGAACAATTATAGGTGTGTGTGTTCTTGTGTAACTCATGTATTTATTGTGTGTTGTGTTGGTACATGTGTTAATAATGTTGTATATGTTTGTATAATTGTTTGTGTTACACATATGTATTATGTGTGTTAGTTATTTAGTTAGTGTAGTTATGTGTGTTCTTGTGGTACACATGTATATTGTGTTCTTGTGATACACGTTTATGTTAATGTGTTTGCTTGTGGTACGCGTGTTTATAGACTTATGTGTGTGTTGTTCTGACATGTATATTAGTGTGTCTGTGTTGTTGTGTTACACATGTTTATGGATTTGTTCTTTATTTCTTTGAATGTATAGGGCCTGTATTGAGTGAGTGTGTGTGTGTGTGGACATGTATAGAGATGGGCAAAAAATCGATTTAATCGATTTATCGAATTTGTTACTAAAACGATGTTGATTTTGCATAATTCAAGTTTTTCTTTCCTTCATTAACATCTGGGTATTTTTCGCGTTCCGTTCAACTGAGTAGAACCAGCAGACTGACTTCCAAAACATACGAAAACCTGATCAGACTCTCTCAGGAGGAGAGTAGCTCTGTAGGCATGGAGGCGCTGAGCCAACAGTCGAACCGTCTACCTTCACATGCTTTGTAGAAATGGCAGCTACATATACTTTCAGAGTAGAGGGAAATTTGCCTTCATCCAGAAGATTCTGCAGAAGTTTTAGCAGCAAAGGTAATGGACAGAGTGTAGGTGAAGTGTCTACAGCCTCACACCAGCTAGTAAAGAGTGTCCAACGGTTTGCATACAGCAGCCTTGTCGAGGGAGCCGTTGCATTTTCCACAGTGTTGATAACTGCAGGGTCGCAGCCTAAAAGAGAGTCACTGGGCCCAGAGGCCACACCCACAGCTGCAGGCATTCCGGGCACGTGTGCCATATTTTGCCCTTCATCTGGGACAACAGGCCTGCCCTCTGAGGCAACTGCCATGGGGTTCCCTGCAGCAGGGAATGGAGCACTGCAAACCACGGTCTCGCTGGCCAACGTGGCGCCACCAAAAGAACCCGAGGATGGCACTGATGGATTTACAGCAACACTTCCAGCGGAAGGGGTATTGGCGGAAACGCATACAGCAGACAATCTGGCCAATCGTGGGCTAGTGCATCCAGGCCCAGTGCTTCGTCCTCTTGCCTGCGAGAGAACCACCTGTCGCAGTGCGTGGATTCTTTGCTGGCAAACAGATCCACTGATGCTGTGCCAAAGCGGGCCCAGATCTGCTGCACCACCTGTGGGTTCAGATGCCACTCCCCTGGGTCGAGGTGCTGCCTTGACAACAAATTCGCCACTGAGTTGAGTGTTCCTGGCAGGTGAACTGCCTTGAGTGATGCTAGCCTGGGAAATGCCCACTTCAACTGGCAACGTGCCAAGTGAAAGGCCGGGGGAGAACGTGTTCCCGTTTGATGATTGATGTTGTATTCGGCCGTCGTCATGCCACACCGCCCCCCAGCCTGTAAGAGATGCATCTGTTGTAACCACCTCCCTGCGTGTCGGTGCTGCGCCCAGTGACACACCCGAACTCAAAAACGCCTGCTGTCGCCAGTGGTGAAGAGCAGACATGCACTCCCAGATGATGAGGACAAGTGTACTCTCGTGCCAAACTGCATCAAGGCCGAGGCCAGCTATCCACATTTGTAGGGGCCGTATTTCCAATAGGCCCAAGGGGAGAATCTGGAGAATCTGCTGCTGTGAGCATGCCCTGGAGGTGCAGCAGAAGTCTGAAATGCAGCTTGCATCCCAAATGCACTTGTGACAATAGGCACGTAATGTCTGCCACACGCCACATAGTCAGGGTAGCAGTCATAGTCTGAGAGGATCATGCCAATGAATTGGACTGATTGGTTCGGATCAAGTGAGCTCTTTTCCACGTTGATGGTCAATCCCAGTTCTCTGACATGGTTTTGAAGGACTGCCACGTCCACCAAGCTGCGCTCCCTTGTCGGGGAGCATAAGAGCCAGTCGTCGAGATATGGGAGAATTTTCATGCCCGCCTCCATCAGAGGTGACAGTGCTGCCTGCATGCATCTTGAACACTCTTGGTGATGGAGCGAGACCAAACGTAAGGACTCTGAACTGGTAAAGATGGCCTAGGAATGCAAAGCGGAGGAAGCAACAATGTGTCTGTGCTACTGGAATATGGAAATAAGCGTCCCTTAGATTCATAGTTGTGAACCACTCCATGGGGGAGATTACTTTCTGAACATCTGCTGTGTGCCGCTTTTTGAACGGAAGTCTTTTCAGATGGCGGTTTAGGTCTTGCAACGACAAAGTAAACTGAACAAAAGCCGTAGGACGTAGAGGAGATATCCACTTCCTCTATGCCCCCTTTTTTAAAAAAGAGCATTGATCTCTGTCTGCAGAATGAGAGACTGAGATTAACTTTTTACAACTGTGGGCCCTAGACAGGCTCTTGGAGGGGGCCGATGGCTGATCTGTAGTCTGTAACCCTCTGACAACGTCTTGAGAACCCATGGGTCGTGAATGATTTTGGCCCATGCGGCTAGCTGAGCCGCTGAATACAGTCAGCCCGAGGCCCTCAGCGGGAGGCGCAGTTGGGCTTCGCGCCAGTGTTGGAGTCTGGGCGTTGCTGTGGATAGGGCTGGCGACGAAAGGGTGGCAGATCCCTGGGAGCATGCCTGTTTGCCCTGTGTGGTGGTGCTCTGTGGCAACAGCCGTTCTTGACGTGGTGGAGGACGTAGTGGTGTCCAGAAACGCACATTCTGGACCATCCCTACCTGCTGTCTTCGTGATTCAGACACAAGAGCCCGAAGTTCTAAAGCCTCTTTAGCAGCTGGGCCAAACAGCTGACCGGGTACCAAGGGCAGAGTAGACCTACACGCATCTGGCAGGGGGGGGTTGTGAAAGCCAGCCAGGCGGCGAGCACAAACCAGGATTGTCATAAGACGACCCAACTCATGGGTGATGAACCCAATGCCATGAAGAGTAGCCTGAATTGTTTCTCGGATGGCCGGATCTGAGCCTGCCCGGTGCAGAGAGGCTTGGGCCGCTAACAGAAGGTGGGAGACCGTGTTGTCAACCCGCCCGATCCTCGCAGCATGGGTGTAAGCTCATCAAGATCATCATCCGTGCGCCTACATGCCTTGCAAGGGCAACGCACCTGACGGCAAACCGCTTCATCCGGTGAGACAACCAGGGCAGCAACACAGGGATCTACAGTTGGCATCTGGTCTAACCCGAACAGGGAAGCATCGGCCATGTTACCCATGGCGTGCGCCATGGAAGTACGGTGTACGAGTGTGTTTTCATCTTTTTCTTCGGGGGCTGTGCAACCTGAGCATCCTTACCTACACATTTAGCTGGCTTAGCAGCAGCCGAAGCCTCAGTCAGCGAAAACATAGCATCATGTTTGACAGTGAAATTCGTGAGCCTGCGTTCGCGCACGGCTAGCAGCAGGATTGCACAGTTAGGGCATGGGTCCGTTAGAGCAGAGCGGAGGTGCTCTAAGCCAAGACAGGACGGGCAATCTAAATGACCATCCTCGACTTCCATCGCCATGCACGCGTTTCAAGTAGGAGCGTTCATTACAATATACTGTAACACAAGGCTAACGCAATAACCCGACAACTATGCAAAGCTAATAACAAAACGCTAACAAGAAAAACAAGCTAGCTGCAAGCATGCAATGGGCGCTAAGTCAACTTTATTTCATTCAGAGTTGGGTACGGGGAGAGCCTCCGTGCAAACTCAGATTGCACACATTTATTACAGACAACAATTGGGGAGAGCCACTGTAGTTTGGACTCTGCAGGTTGTGTGTGTGTGGAGGTGAACACTGGGTGAGCCACTCTGCACTAACTCCAGTGCTTATGACCGTATGGGGGGGTGGGGGCCCTGTGTGCTTATGACTTAACTCCTACACGGTAAACCACCGTGGAAAGTTAAGGTGAAGTATTGAAACAATTCGATACTTAACAGTACTTCAGATGACTAAATCCTACTACACTAAAATAGAACTAGGTCAGTAGAATTCTGAAAGGGAGTATTTTGCCATCTACCATCACAGAGTCTAATGCACTTCAGTCAGTGTTTTTTTTTTTTTTTTTTATGCATGCATGCATCTTCGAGTAAACACAAAGATCTATTTTATTTTCTTCGCTTGTAGTAATTTGATGAAGGAGTGTATGTAAAAATACTGACTGTGGTTGTACACACAGACACGCATACAGACAAACTCATGTGCAAGTGGCGTTGACATGTTGTATATTGGTATATATGACGTTACCAAGGCACACATTTAACGTCATGTGGACACAAAACATTTGGCGCAACGTGATAGTTGCACAGTCGCTTGCAATTAGGACAGGGTGTAAGGGGGTGGTGTCAATAATTGAATATTTGTCAGCCATTATTAAATAGCAGGAATGCACATCCCTAGCAAAGCTGAGGTTTCACTGATTTGGTTCTCGAGTCTGGTTAGAAATGAGTGGCGTGTGTGTGTGTGTGTGTTATGAAGGCTCAGAAAGAAAAAAAATGGTAAATTGGAGTCTGGAGGTCAGCATTAACACTGTGTGCGTGTGTGTGTGTATGTGTGCATGTGTAGGAGACAGCGGTAAGGTGACCACAGTAGTGGCGACCCCAGGCCAAGGTCCAGATCGGCCACAGGAGGTGAGCTACACGGACATCAAGGTGATTGGCAATGGCTCCTTTGGGGTGGTCTACCAGGCACGCCTCGTCCAATCACAGGAGATGGTTGCCATCAAGAAAGTACTGCAGGACAAACGCTTTAAGGTCAGCCATCACACACAGACAAACAGACACGTAAACACACAAACACACGTAA
>JAGFZM010006559.1:11210-25731 GCA_017657215.1 Limnothrissa miodon | reverse complement strand
GAGGAGCTGAAGGTTCTGGTAGATCTCTAGGGCTTCATCTAAAGGCAAAGCGGCTCCTTGACTCGTCTCAATGATGGCGATGGCTTCACCAAACTCATTACACATTATAGTGGGTGCACCCTGGGAGAGAGAGAGAGGGAGGGAGAGACAGAAGGTAAAGAAAAAGGATGGAAGAGAGAATAAATAGATTATAAATAGTCAGAAGTACACATATATCTTTATTACTCATGCTTTTGCTCTCACACACACACACACACACACACAAAGAGAGAGTGTGAGTGTGTACCTGAGCAAGATCTGCAGTCTGGATTTGAATGAGCTGAGTCTGTCCCAACCCCCCCTGCTGGCATAGAGCAGGTACTGCAGCGCTGAGCTCCACGGCGCCATCTAGTGCTGCTACAGCATCCAGCACTGCCACCGCCACCCCCGCCTCCCCTGGGTCTCCATGCCCGGCCTGCTCAGCGCGCTGCTGCTCTAGCGCCCTCGTGTGGATCTTCTGGTGGTTGCGCAGGTTGGAGACAGTCTTGAAGGCTTTCCCGCAGTGGCAGGCGTGCGGCCTTTCACCTGTGTGTGTGCGTCTGTGTTCCGCCAGGTGCATGCTCTGCACGAAGCTCTTCCCGCACGTCTCGCAGCGGAACGGCCGTTCACCGGAGTGTGTGCGCAGGTGTTCGCGCAGGTGTGTGTTCTGGCGGAAGCGCTTGCCGCACACACGGCAGGGGAACGGTCGTTCGCCCGTGTGTGTCCGCCGATGGAGCGTCAGTCCTGACGCCGACACGAAAACCTTCCCGCACACTCCGCACTGGTGGCCACGCCCACTCACCGGCCCCTCGTGACTGAGCACGTGCAGACGCAGGTTGGAGGCGGAGTTTAAGCGCTTCCCGCAAACGCCGCAGTCTAGTGACGGACGGGAGCCGGAGCCAATCGGATCACTTCCCTCAGGAGAGGGGCGGGACACAGCTCCCTCCTTCTTGGCATCAGGCTTCTCCCTCTCATGAGGAGTGGCATTTGTTGAACCAATCAGGCTGCTGTCCTGCGGTGTGTGTGTGTCGGTGTGTGTGTGCGTGAGTGTGTGTGTGAGATGCGGATGTTGAGTCTGGCAGTGCAGGTCTCGCAGGCGTCTGCGCAAGAACCCCTCGGGGCAATGTGGGCAGGGGTAAGGGGCAGGGCCCTGGTGGTGTGTGTGTCTGTGTGCTGCAAGCTTGGCCGGGCGGCGGAAGGTGGCGGAACATTCCGTGCAGCGGCTGGGCGGCGTGTTGGCGTGCAGGAGCTGGTGCTGACGCAGGTTGGAGGACTGGCTGAATGCGCGGGAACACACGGGGCAGCGGTAAGGCTTCTCGCCGGTGTGTGTGAGTGTGTGCCGCGATAGGTTGGCCAGCGAGGCGAAGGTCTTGCCGCAGTCGCTGCACTGGAAGGGCCGTTCGCCTGTGTGTGTGCGCAGGTGATTCTGCACGTGCAGCTGCTTCTTGAAGGGCTTGGCACACACTCCGCAACGGAACAGACGCTCACACACGTGAACCGTACGCCGGTGACGCACCAGACGCAGCTGCGTACGGAACGACTTCCCGCACGTCGGGCATGGGAACGATGCCTCCTCTGCCAACGCTTCCGGAAGTTTTTTTCCGCCCGTTTCCCCCTCCTCACCCACAGGGGGTGCTGCAGTCAAACCCAAGGCGACGCCGTTCTGTTTGCGCTCCGCCACAGGGGGAGGGGCCTCTGGAGCAGACACTGCCTCCATATCCATAGCTCTGAAATCTGAATGCTGAGGTAACACCTCTGACCCGCCAACCAGGGGCTCTGATTGGCTGGTCTGTACAAGGCCCACCCTCTGGCGCTCTCTGAGTCGCTCCTGTAAGCTGAGGGCGGGTCCTGCTCTCCGGGGGGGAACAAACACCTGCTTGGGGTAGGAAACACAGGAGTGAGTAGAATTCTTATGGCGTGTGTGTTTGTTTATATGTGTGTGTGTATAAGAGTATGTGGTGTACATATGTGCGTATGTATATGAGTGTACGTGCTTGTGTGTGTGTGTGTGTGTGTGTGTGAGTGAGTGAGTGGAGGTCTGGCGGTGTGTGTGCGTCTGTGGTACAGGAATTTGGTCATGTTGGTGAAGGTCTCTGGTTGTGCGTGCTTGTGTGCGTGTGTGTGTGTGAGTGTGTGTCCTTACTGTGCTGACGGCTGTTAGGGGAGGTCTGGCGGTGTGTGTGCGTCTGTGGTAAAGGAACTTGGTCATGTTGGTGAAGGTCTTGGCACAGAACTCACACCTGTGCAGAGGCTCCGCAGTATGGGACTTCCTGCCAGGGCACAGCATCATCACAATCACCCTCACTAGACACGCATTACAGCATCGGTGTGTATAAATATCAATGAGGGACATGCATCTCAGCACCAATCAACACAACAGCAATAATCTCTATACAACTTGAGTCACATTATAAAGAAGTTATTATTAATATTTAGGTGTTTACATGTTGGTTGTTTATTATGTAATGCCTAGGGTTAGAGTGTGTGTGTGTGTGTGTGTGTATGTGGTTATCTATGTATGGTAAGGGTCATCTCTGTGGTGAACCCATGTTCACAATCAATTTATAGATATTGTGGGCGTATATACCTGTGTATAATAAGGGTCATCTCTGTGGTAAATCCATGTCCACAGTCGACACACAAGTATCGGGCCTCTCCTGAGTGTGAGCGCAGGTGTGTTTGCAGTGACCCTGCCTTCTTGAACACCTTCCCACACTCAGAACACTCGTGCGTCCCCTGCTCGTGCACGCGCCTGTGCGCCGACAGACGATTGGCCGAGGTGAACGTGCGCTGGCACTCGCCGCATTGAAGAGCCACGCCCCTGTCTGGAGCAGAGCGAGCCGACGCCCCCACCGCAAACGCTGATGCAGACGCAGCTGTCTTATTGGCCGTCGTCCTGTCCATCTCCTGTCCGTCATCCATGAGCCCGCCCTCTGCGCTCTCCTTCTCCTGGCACAGGAAGTGCTCCCCCTGGTGGGCCAGGAAGTCCTCGGGTGTGGAGAACTCCAGGGAACACTCCGAGCAGCCGTAGGGGTGCATGGGGCCCGCACCCACATTGGAAGTGTGTGTGAGTGTGAGTGTGTGTGTGCGTGTGTGTGTGGAGGAGGCGGCCGTGGGCGTAAGGAGGGGCTGAAATAGGCGGCCTCGTCGCAGAGCTGCGGGTTTTCCCGAGCCGTCGGCGGGAGTGTGAGAGTGAGTGTGTGCGTCGGCGAGTGCCTGGGCACTGCAGATCTGGAGGCGTAGGGTGGCAGAGGCAGGCAGGGAGGCAACTGGGGCACGAGATGAGCCAACCTGCTGCTGCTGAGCTAAGACCTACACACACACACATACACACACACACACACACACATAAACACAATATGATCATGAGAAGTTGAAAAATCTGCAAGGCCAGTACAAAGTGGGGAAAAGCACAACATAGAATGGGCCGGTCCGACTGGAATAGTTTGGCAAAAGGGGACGGGTGGAAGTGTAATAGACCAATACGGATGCTAGTGGAGGTTATTGCTAGCTGAGAAATAAATGCTAATTTCCAGCATTGTTTTAGCGCCAAAGATCTCTAATTGCTGTGAGTGTGTGTACCTGGCCAAGGACCTCTCCTGCTTGTTGTGAGTGTATGTGTATGTGTACGTGTTTGTACCTGGGCGAGGATCTCTCCTGCTCGTTGTGTGTGTGTGTGTGTGTGTGTGTACCTGGGCTAGGATCTCTCCGGCCCGTTGCTCGTCCAGGACCAGATTCTGCACATTGACCAGAGGAGTGACTGAACCATCAGCCTGCACCACATACTCCTGAGGAGAGGACACAGCAATGTTGGAGTGGACTGGCTGTGTGTATGTGTGTGTTTATATGTGTGTGTGTGTGTGTGTGTGTGTGTGTTCTCATCGTGTTGGCTGTGTGTATATGAGTGAGTGTGTATGTGTATAAGTGTGTGTGTTTGTGTCTGTGTGTGTGTGTGTGTGTGTGTGTGTGTGTGAGGGTGTGAGGGAGTGGACTGAGTCCATGTTGGAGTGGACTGGCTGTGTGTATGTGTGTGTGTGCGTGTGTGTTCTCATTGTGTTGGCTGTGTGTATATGAGTGTGTGTGTGTATGTGTATAAGTGTGTGTGTTTGTGTGTCTCACCGTGTTTGAGTGCTGGCTGTGTGTGGAGCTCTTGCTGTGTGTGTGTCGGTGCTGCAGCCAGAGTTCGGGGGGAGGGAAAGAGGGCCTGGCACTCCAGACACTGGTACTGAACCGGCCCAGACTCACTCGGGTCCAGATCGGCCTCCAGAACCTCACACACCTCTGCACGCACACACACAGCACAGGGGTCAGAGAGGGTATATACACATCATTACACACACACACTCTTTCCTAAACACACACATACAGATCATCAGTCTCACACACACACACACACGCACACAAACACACACAGATCATCTCTCTCTCTCTCACACACACACACACACACACACACTCAGCATCCCTTGTCCCTACCATGCTCGGCCTGCAGACCTGCCTCCCTCATGTGCATCTCCTGGTGCAGCAGCAGTTCCTCGGGGTTCCTGAGGAGGGCATCACACTCCAGGCAGTGGTAGTTGGTGTCCCCGGCCTGCGCGTCCCCGAGGTGGGCCACGTGTGAGTCGGGCTCAGCCTCCTCATACGGCCCCACGTGGCTCTGCTGGTGCTGCAGCACCTCCTCCAGAGTGTTGAACAGCTGGTGGCACTCGCTGCACATGTACTGGTGCTCCACATACACCTCCTCCACCTCTGGGTCCCCATGCTGGACGCTCATTGCTACTGTACACTGCGTGCCCTGCTACAGCAGCCTGCGTCGGGTCCTTGACCTGCGGACCTGCAGGCTATGTGTGTGTGTGTGTGTGTCTAGACTGTGCGTGTATATGTAAATAAGATGTATATGTGTATGTAGAGCAAAGAGCCCCACCGGTAGAGCTTTACACACAGATGTGGTTGTTGTGGAGACCCTTATGGGAAGTGTGGACTGCACTGCACACACACACCTCCACCTCACTGGGACCACTGGGGACTCACACACAATACTGAGGAAAAACACACAGACACACACACACACACACACAGACATAGAGACAGGTGTTTAGGTCCCCATCTAAAAATACTGCAGTATAACCATGATTGTGTAAACTCAAGCTTTGGTTTGGGCATAAAAAAAAAATTTTTTCATGACCATGATTTATTATCATCCCAGCTAATAATCAGCAGTAGCAACAATTAATTGTCAGGTGGACTGGAGATTGTTAATGGGAATGCTTTCCCTGTGCTGGTCAAGCCAAATTTTTGGCAGTCACAGGACAGTCTCATCCATTACTACTCAACTGTTGATGGCGTATGGTATGACCTTCAACTTTAGCTGAGTTTACTAGCCTAGCATTTCCTATTTATATGAATTGTGATGGGACCCTCAGTTCTTATATCGCCTCTGTGTGGAATACCACTCGCTCATCATGTCTTTGCTCTCTGATCAATGTGTGAGTTGATTTGATTAATGAGCCAAGTGCATCTTTTGTGACCATTCTCACCAGAGTCTGAGCCCAGACAACATTAAAGGCGCTCTAAGCGATGCTGTTTCACGTCACTTCTTGTTGACGTTCGAAGTATTGTCAAACAAAACGGACGATAGGTCCAGAGAGGGTTCAAGCGTTATAAGTTAGCTTACTCCTCCCCCTCCCTCCCATGCCTCCCGAAAGACTCGTGAACCTTGTCGTTTATTGGCTGGAACACTGTTATGTTTCGTTTTCGTTTGTTATGCTAGGTTTGCCCACTGTGTTATGTTGCCGTTTGTGGAGCCTGGGCTGTCTACAGAGACCGCGTTTTTTTTACAGTGTGTTCAGGGGACAGGCAGCTAGCAGATTGTGAGGAGATGTTTGCTGTATGTAACAACACATGTTTTAGTCCTAAAAACGTGTCACATCGCTTAAAGCACCTTTAAGAAAGCAAAGAGTGGCCTCGAGACTGGGCTCGATTAGGTCATTTATGACACCATCAGACAACGTTTTCAACATTTTATTTAGCAGCATTAATGCTGTAGCCTATAACTTACAGACTGCTAAAATAGCACAACGCTTGTTGACTCATTTGACAGATGTTTGCTATTCGCGCTCCAGGTATGTCATCACCATGTGACATCTTGCCTCATAGAAGATGGAAATTAACTAACGTTACATGAAACTGGCCAGACTGATGATGCATAGCACATCAGTCTGGGTAACAACCAAGTAAAGATAACCTAATAACAGAGCAGTTGTTTCGTCCTAACATCAGAGGGAAACAAATGAACTGACACTGTTGTCATGACATTACCTGGATGACAATTTAAACACTACTAGCCTATAATCTTTTCCCAATCCTCAGAAATTAAGTGCTAACAGCTACCTACTTCGCTCTCTCTCTCTTCTCTCTCTCTCTCTCTAAAATCCCTGATGACCGAGAACATTCCTTATCACATTAATCAATTAGGAGGTTTTTAGTGATGTTAAGTCGATCTGCCTGCTCAGATATCCAATGAGTATTAAATGTGATCCATTATGACTGCCCGCTGCCCGCCCTCTAGCACTACCGTGCTCTGTCCTAAAAGCGCCATGATACCGCGGAGCGTCTTTGTGCTAGAGAGAGACCTTTTTCATATGAACAGTCTGTCGTGTTTCTGGCGAGCTGTTGGCGGCGCTCTTATTTTTTCCCTAAACCTTATCGCCCGCACCGCGTTGTCCTGCCAGAGCCACCCCGAGACGCAGCGGTCGTCAGGCGGCGCTATCCACTTTTACCCGCAGTCTACCGTGGCCAAGCGAGGCCTCCTCTTTCCTTCCCGTTTCCGAATCTTACCTCTCATCGACTGTCGTTAGTCAAGCCCTCGTGCAGCCGTCACAGGGGTTCCACGGAATCAACCCGAGCGTCCAGTTACTTCCTAAAACCACTCCCGTCGTGGTTGATAAGAAAACATTTGTAGAAAATATTCTTTAGCGATGTGGGCACTGTCAGGGACCCGAAATGCATGGTTTGCCAAGACGTTTCCTCTGCTCTGAGCAAGCCGCCCCGCCTCACCACTGGGCCGTGTGATTTCTACCAAAGCATGATTGGTGCACCTATGTGTCAGTCAGTTGACGGACAAATTTGAGGATAGATCTCTTGAAAAGTAGCCCGGGAAGCTAGCTAGCTAGTTAATGTAGTGATGTTTTGGATGAAATGTTTGATAGGTTATTTTAGTACAATACACACAAAGCTGTGCGGACTGGCAGGTCCCAGGATTATCGCAAATTGTCCCATTCAGAGGATTTTTATTACCTGGTTGGCTGGTTTACCAAAACTGCGGATTGTCCCATTATAGATAAAAATAAGCGTAAGAATAGTCTAGCTAATTTGATATGTTAGAGAACCATTGCAGTCAATTCATTGTATGTTCTGGTGTACATTAGAGTAAGGCGTATTGACTCATTTAGCACTAAATTAGTTTCCATGGCTAAGAACTGGTCAATTTTCAAAGGGAAGGGTTAGGAAAGCAAGAGTTTGTTAAGGACATCATTACCCACAATTCACAGCAGTACGCAGCGCCGATGTGCGGCGGGTCCAACAGATCAGACCAGAGAGAAGAAAGGGAGGAGACTTCCATCCTTAGCCATTCGATCCAGCGAACCTTTTAACATTTATTGGATTTTAGTGTAAATTGTTAGAACCTTTTTTGGCCCAGTATAACGACACAGGTCCCCCCTGCCCCGACATACTCACACATAGATATGAGCGGCAGCGGGCGGCCCAGGACCAGCTCGTTTGCTGAGCCTCCGGGAGCTCCCGGAGCTGCTGCAGCAGCCGCCGGATCAGCCGTGGCAGGCGGGAGCACCTCAGGAAAGTCAGGAGCTCCGCAGGCCGCTGGGGGGAGTTCATCTGCATTTGGAAACTTGCGTCTCAGCAGTGAGTTTATTTTGTTATGTCATTTATTGGGAAACCGGTATTAATGTTAACATTAACCTGCAGCCTTCAACTGTAAGGTTGATGCCTTTGTCATTTTATTCGCCCCTGTCAGGTATATCGTTAAAACCAAGCTGAACTCGTAAGGCTAACCACGTATGTTTAGCTGTGCTGCTACTGCTAACTAAATTAGCCATGTTTTTGTAAAGACAACAGGATCAAGGGCTTTGATTGTGCGAGAAACTAAGTGGAAGGCTAGCATCTGTTAGAAAACACGCATCTCTTCCGTAATTGAGAAATTAAGAATGAAGGAAACAGCATGTAAGAACAGCAAACATTCGTTATGAGTACAATTAAGGAATCAATGCAAGTTGGAGGACAACTTACAGAACAGTATCGTTAATGGTAACAGGGCTATGCTAGCAGGCTAGTCGTCGTGTCAGTATTGGGAACAAAGCTCCGTGCGATACTTTTGCTCAAAAACGTGGAAATAATTTTGAACATCTTAACAGTCTATAATGTCATACATTCAATGAGTGAGCTTTTATGTTAAAATCGTTGTAGTAATCGCTGGTAATCTGCATAACGATATCCGAAACGTTAACGGTGGTGTGGAAGCTAATATAGCTAACGTTAGTTGTTCCAACGCTAGCTGTGCGGTTGGGCAACCAAGTTGGCATTTCCACCAATGTTACTATGAAGTTGTTTACATCCCATTGCATATGTGATATGTGAATGCCTGAAAGGACTTTAACAGGTTAGGGATATAGTCTAAAATTTATATTGCGATATATTTTGAACCATAGACGGTAGATGATATATATCACGGTATACTTTGGTATGTAACTACAGCATAACAGGTTCTTAATGGTTTCCATAGTATAAAGTCAATATGTACAACAGTTGTTTAGTCATCAGAGGTGTTTATATTGAACTCTCAAATTCACACAGAAGTAAACTGTTAAGCTGCATTTGTGTCAGGCAGTAGCTGTTAAATTTATAGGCTCTTACACAGTTTTGTTGTAAGAATGAAAAGGTGCTATCAATAAGGTGAAGCTACAGGTCAACATTTTTTCCCACGGTTTTGGAGACGCAATGAGCCTATCACGATATGGCGATATGACCCAAAATCTCTATCACTGGCCAAATGCATATTGCATACGGTATATATCGTCTATATTGCCCACCCCCATAACAGGTTGTATACGGTAAATGTAGTCAGCTCGTTTGGTGTCAGTTTTGGTATCGGTGATCAGTGAAACTATTTTTTTAAGACCAGCTTGTCAGACTCTTCATTAAAACCCCAAATCATCACTGTGCAAAGCAAATTAGCGCACTGCATAACAAACACCGTATGTGTTTATGCTGCCTGCCCTCCTAAGGCAGATGTTTACCAGCCATAACATGCACCTTAATTGTAAGAATTAACAGACACATTTTGGACATCAACCATGGATGCCCTTGAAACATGTCTAATGTCCAGACTGAAGGCTCAGTGCTGGCCATCATTTAGATGCCATAGCTGGCTGCTTCCCAGATCCAGCTGCCCAGCGGCCTTCCAGGGAGTCTCCAGAGACAACACACACGCCACCTCTGGGGAGGACGGAGTCATCTGTGTGTTGGGTTGTGTGGCACAGGCCCATAGGCCTGTGTGTGTGTGAATGTGTGTACTTGGTTTAGACAAGTTTATCTGTGTAGTCTTGAGTGTGGGTTCTGGTGATGTACACTGGGATTGATGTGTGTTCTTGCATAGACTGAACAATTATAGGTGTGTGTGTTCTTGTGTAACTCATGTATTTATTGTGTGTTGTGTTGGTACATGTGTTAATAATGTTGTATATGTTTGTATAATTGTTTGTGTTACACATATGTATTATGTGTGTTAGTTATTTAGTTAGTGTAGTTATGTGTGTTCTTGTGGTACACATGTATATTGTGTTCTTGTGATACACGTTTATGTTAATGTGTTTGCTTGTGGTACGCGTGTTTATAGACTTATGTGTGTGTTGTTCTGACATGTATATTAGTGTGTCTGTGTTGTTGTGTTACACATGTTTATGGATTTGTTCTTTATTTCTTTGAATGTATAGGGCCTGTATTGAGTGAGTGTGTGTGTGTGTGGACATGTATAGAGATGGGCAAAAAATCGATTTAATCGATTTATCGAATTTGTTACTAAAACGATGTTGATTTTGCATAATTCAAGTTTTTCTTTCCTTCATTAACATCTGGGTATTTTTCGCGTTCCGTTCAACTGAGTAGAACCAGCAGACTGACTTCCAAAACATACGAAAACCTGATCAGACTCTCTCAGGAGGAGAGTAGCTCTGTAGGCATGGAGGCGCTGAGCCAACAGTCGAACCGTCTACCTTCACATGCTTTGTAGAAATGGCAGCTACATATACTTTCAGAGTAGAGGGAAATTTGCCTTCATCCAGAAGATTCTGCAGAAGTTTTAGCAGCAAAGGTAATGGACAGAGTGTAGGTGAAGTGTCTACAGCCTCACACCAGCTAGTAAAGAGTGTCCAACGGTTTGCATACAGCAGCCTTGTCGAGGGAGCCGTTGCATTTTCCACAGTGTTGATAACTGCAGGGTCGCAGCCTAAAAGAGAGTCACTGGGCCCAGAGGCCACACCCACAGCTGCAGGCATTCCGGGCACGTGTGCCATATTTTGCCCTTCATCTGGGACAACAGGCCTGCCCTCTGAGGCAACTGCCATGGGGTTCCCTGCAGCAGGGAATGGAGCACTGCAAACCACGGTCTCGCTGGCCAACGTGGCGCCACCAAAAGAACCCGAGGATGGCACTGATGGATTTACAGCAACACTTCCAGCGGAAGGGGTATTGGCGGAAACGCATACAGCAGACAATCCGGCCAATCGTGGGCTAGTGCATCCAGGCCCAGTGCTTCGTCCTCTTGCCTGCGAGAGAACCACCTGTCGCAGTGCGTGGATTCTTTGCTGGCAAACAGATCCACTGATGCTGTGCCAAAGCGGGCCCAGATCTGCTGCACCACCTGTGGGTTCAGATGCCACTCCCCTGGGTCGAGGTGCTGCCTTGACAACAAATTCGCCACTGAGTTGAGTGTTCCTGGCAGGTGAACTGCCTTGAGTGATGCTAGCCTGGGAAATGCCCACTTCAACTGGCAACGTGCCAAGTGAAAGGCCGGGGGAGAACGTGTTCCCGTTTGATGATTGATGTTGTATTCGGCCGTCGTCATGCCACACCGCCCCCCAGCCTGTAAGAGATGCATCTGTTGTAACCACCTCCCTGCGTGTCGGTGCTGCGCCCAGTGACACACCCGAACTCAAAAACGCCTGCTGTCGCCAGTGGTGAAGAGCAGACATGCACTCCCAGGTGATGAGGACAAGTGTACTCTCGTGCCAAACTGCATCGAGGCCGAGGCCAGCTATCCACATTTGTAGGGGCCGTATTTCCAATAGGCCCAAGGGGAGAATCTGGAGAATCTGCTGCTGTGAGCATGCCCTGGAGGTGCAGCAGAAGTCTGAAATGCAGCTTGCATCCCAAATGCACTTGTGACAATAGGCACGTAATGTCTGCCACACGCCACATAGTCAGGGTAGCAGTCATAGTCTGAGAGGATCATGCCAATGAATTGGACTGATTGGTTCGGATCAAGTGAGCTCTTTTCCACGTTGATGGTCAATCCCAGTTCTCTGACATGGTTTTGAAGGACTGCCACGTCCACCAAGCTGCGCTCCCTTGTCGGGGAGCATAAGAGCCAGTCGTCGAGATATGGGAGAATTTTCATGCCCGCCTCCATCAGAGGTGACAGTGCTGCCTGCATGCATCTTGAACACTCTTGGTGATGGAGCGAGACCAAACGTAAGGACTCTGAACTGGTAAAGATGGCCTAGGAATGCAAAGCGGAGGAAGCAACAAATGTGTCTGTGCTACTGGAATATGGAAATAAGCGTCCCTTAGATTCATAGTTGTGAACCACTCCATGGGGGAGATTACTTTCTGAACATCTGCTGTGTGCCGCTTTTTGAACGGAAGTCTTTTCAGATGGCGGTTTAGGTCTTGCAACGACAAAGTAAACTGAACAAAAGCCGTAGGACGTAGAGGAGATATCCACTTCCTCTATGCCCCCTTTTTTAAAAAAGAGCATTGATCTCTGTCTGCAGAATGAGAGACTGAGATTAACTTTTTACAACTGTGGGCCCTAGACAGGCTCTTGGAGGGGGCCGATGGCTGATCTGTAGTCTGTAACCCTCTGACAACGTCTTGAGAACCCATGGGTCGTGAATGATTTTGGCCCATGCGGCTAGCTGAGCCGCTGAATACAGTCGGCCCGAGGCCCTCAGCGGGAGGCGTAGTTGGGCTTCGCGCCAGTGTTGGAGTCTGGGCGTTGCTGTGGATAGGGCTGGCGACGAAAGGGTGGCAGATCCCTGGGAGCATGCCTGTTTGCCCTGTGTGGTGGTGCTCTGTGGCAACAGCCGTTCTTGACGTGGTGGAGGACGTAGTGGTGTCCAGAAACGCACATTCTGGACCATCCCTACCTGCTGTCTTCGTGATTCAGACACAAGAGCCCGAAGTTCTAAAGCCTCTTTAGCAGCTGGGCCAAACAGCTGACCGGGTACCAAGGGCAGAGTAGACCTACACGCATCTGGCAGGGGGGGTTGTGAAAGCCAGCCAGGCGGCGAGCACAAACCAGGATTGTCATAAGACGACCCAACTCATGGGTGATGAACCCAATGCCATGAAGAGTAGCCTGAATTGTTTCTCGGATGGCCGGATCTGAGCCTGCCCGGTGCAGAGAGGCTTGGGCCGCTAACAGAAGGTGGGAGACCGTGTTGTCAACCCGCCCGATCCTCGCAGCATGGGTGTAAGCTCATCAAGATCATCATCCGTGCGCCTACATGCCTTGCAAGGGCAACGCACCTGACGGCAAACCGCTTCATCCGGTGAGACAACCAGGGCAGCAACACAGGGATCTACAGTTGGCATCTGGTCTAACCCGAACAGGGAAGCATCGGCCATGTTACCCATGGCGCGCGCCATGGAAGTACGGTGTACGAGTGTGTTTTCATCTTTTTCTTCGGGGGCTGTGCAACCTGAGCATCCTTACCTACACATTTAGCTGGCTTAGCAGCAGCCGGAGCCTCAGTCAGCGAAAACATAGCATCATGTTTGACAGTGAAATTCGTGAGCCTGCGTTCGCGCACGGCTAGCAGCAGGATTGCACAGTTAGGGCATGGGTCCGTTAGAGCAGAGCGGAGGTGCTCTAAGCCAAGACAGGACGGGCAATCTAAATGACCATCCTCGACTTCCATCGCCATGCACGCGTTTCAAGTAGGAGCGTTCATTACAATATACTGTAACACAAGGCTAACGCAATAACCCGACAACTATGCAAAGCTAATAACAAAACGCTAACAAGAAAAACAAGCTAGCTGCAAGCATGCAATGGGCGCTAAGTCAACTTTATTTCATTCAGAGTTGGGTACGGGGAGAGCCTCCGTGCAAACTCCGATTGCACACATTTATTACAGACAACAATTGGGGAGAGCCACCGTAGTTTGGACTCTGCAGGTTGTGTGTGTGTGGAGGTGAACACTGGGTGAGCCACTCTGCACTAACTCCAGTGCTTATGACCGTATGGGGGGGTGGGGGCCCTGTGTGCTTATGACAAAACTCCTACACGGTAAACCACCGTGGAAAGTTAAGGTGAAGTATTGAAACAATTCGATACTTAACAGTACTTCAGATGACTAAATCCTACTACACTAAAATAGAACTAGGTCAGTAGAATTCTGAAAGGGAGTATTTTGCCATCTACCATCACAGAGTCTAATGCACTTCAGTCAGTGTTTTTTTTTTTTTTTTTTATGCATGCATGCATCTTCGAGTAAACACAAAGATCTATTTTATTTTCTTCGATTGTAGTAATTTGATGAAGGAGTGTATGTAAAAATACTGACTGTGGTTGTACACACAGACACGCATACAGACAAACACATGTGCAAGTGGCGTTGACATGTTGTATATTGGTATATATGACGTTACCAAGGCACACATTTAACGTCATGTGGACACAAAACATTTGGCGCAACGTGATAGTTGCACAGTCGCTTGCAATTAGGACAGGGTGTAAGGGGGTGGTGTCAATAATTGAATATTTGTCAGCCATTATTAAATAGCAGGAATGCACATCCCTAGCAAAGCTGAGGTTTCACTGATTTGGTTCTCGAGTCTGGTTAGAAATGAGTGGCGTGTGTGTGTGTGTGTTATGAAGGCTCAGAAAGAAAAAAAATGGTAAATTGGAGTCTGGAGGTCAGCATTAACACTGTGTGCGTGTGTGTGTGTATGTGTGCATGTGTAGGAGACAGCGGTAAGGTGACCACAGTAGTGGCGACCCCAGGCCAAGGTCCAGATCGGCCACAGGAGGTGAGCTACACGGACATCAAGGTGATTGGCAATGGCTCCTTTGGGGTGGTCTACCAGGCACGCCTCGTCCAATCACAGGAGATGGTTGCCATCAAGAAAGTACTGCAGGACAAACGCTTTAAGGTCAGCCATCACACACAGACAAACAGACACGTAAACACACAAACACACGTAA